>CAJPEV010001547.1:0-29688 GCA_905338385.1 Darwinula stevensoni
GAAAGCGCGGAGCCGTTCGACCTATTTCCTAGCGGAGGCGTGGGCTTTCGAGTTCGATCGACTGCGGTTCGAAACTCATTTCCCCCTCGCTCTCGCGTCTTCGGGCACGACGGCTCGATGCTCTCTTCTCCACATTTTAGGGATACTTAAAACGAATAAATGATATTCCAGAAAATGTAATCTCGGATCGAATTCGACCCTTTTAGTGCCAGAGTGAATTCGATGGGATCTACGAATTTCGTTTGAAAATGCCTGAGTCGAGGATCTGGCACTTCATGGGTTAAATGGAGAGGAAAAACTGGATGGAGCGCCCTGGCGAAATCCATTTCTCGATCCTTTTATTGCCAGCCCGTCGACTCCCGCACTTTTAATCGAAATTCGTTGCGTCCATCTAATCCACTCTGGCACGATGAGAGTTCGCGATCGCTAGGCACACGGAAAGAAAGCGATACTCTCGAAGGAGATCTCCGACGCGAGGCAAACCTAAATTCGTGGATGGACTCATCGAGTTCCTTCGACGCGGTGAAGGAATGTGCCCGTCGAAAAATGGGGACTCGTAAAGTGGCTCGGGGAATTCGGCCGAGGGACGAAACTCAGCTGCGGTCGAGATCTGCAATGCTCTGCGAGCATTGCAGGATAAAGGACGACTCGATACTTGGAAGGGGATTTTGATGGTGAGAGAAGTGGTAGGAGAAACCGTCTGGAACTTCGGCGCTATGGAAAAGTTCGCAAGGGTCATTCCTTGCTAAAAGTGTTTTCATCCGGACGTTTTAATCGCAGACTCTCGAGGGGTAGCAAAGGGAATCCTCAAACCGCCGTCTGGGTCGACCTCAAAACGAGTTATTCGAATTTTCCACGATCCTTTCGGGTCGCGAAGGTCCACGTTCGCTTTCGTATGTCTTCCGATCGTTCCTCGTTCGGATCTTCTATTCGCTGGGTGCATTAAGTTGGAGACATCTGGCGGCAGGAAGCATAAAAACGAGCTGGGAGGGGGGGAGTTAAGCTCACAAGCCGAGATGCGTTTCTCATGGAAACATGCAGATAGAGACTGTTTTTACTGCGAAAATGCTTCATTTTCTTTGCCAGAGAGATTTCCTAAGGCCAAGAATGATCATGTAGTGAGTAATTGACGGTCTGAAATCTCTACTCGGAGCATCCAGGCAGCCTGAAAGGCCTGTTATCACGTTTCTTTCAGTCTAGGCCCTCGCTTTCCGTGGGCCTATGAAAATCAAATTTCGTATTTGCTGTCACGGGATGAATAGCCAACGTTAACCCTCGACATGATCGTTTTATCATGAGGTACTGATTCGAAAAAGGATTCCTGTCGTGGGTTATGATTTACACCCATGAAGCGCGACTGATAGAAAAAAAAAAGCTAGCAGCACTTGAGAGAAGAAATAGGCAGTGGGAGTGAAAACTTCATCGAGTTTAATGCAGTTTCCCGTTGTAGTGAATTCTATAAGAAACTGGAAGGCAGTAGAGTCCCAATCTTATCGTGCACGTGTACCTCACTGAGGCTCATGATTCCATAGAAATTATTGCATCGGTGAGTAGCTTTGAGGAAAACCTGCACCTCCTTTGAAGTTGAAGTTTCATTAAGGATTCAACTACGTTTTTGCACACTCATCAACTCTGTCGCATTTATAATAGGTTTTACTTCGGCTAGAAGCTCCCTTCATCGTTGTTGTGGCTCTCGAGTTTTAAGAAGAAATTGGGAGGAGCCCCTCGTGAAGGATTGTGCATTTCTGTGAAGACATGACTCGTTCCATTCTCCTCCTTACGCGCGACATGGGCTGCGCCATATTTGAAACGCGCAATCTAGCGTTAGTGCACCCAGCGAATAATTGAAGCAAATAATATTCACCCTTGACTGACTAATAGGGAATGAGAAGGGGTCGGGCCTCATTTACAATGTTGAAAACTCCAATGCTCAGGACACGTTCGCCACCTGGTTTTAGGGAATTGAACTACACCGTTATAATGGGCTCTATGGCACTAAATTTTTTTCCCGATTTTGCATGAAAACGCGCCCAATATAAGACGGGCCATTTCGTGCATTGGCTCATATTCAAATTCTCTTCGTGATGCTCAAGTGGTTTTGAGATCGATCTTGCCGTTTTTGAGATACAGATATGAAGTACTGACTAGTACTTCAAAGTGTACTTATTACCACACTCATTGGAGGGAGCTTTAAGAGTCTAATTCATTGATATGCTACTTATTGGGCTGAGTGGGAGTACTTTTGCACGTTTAGATTTTCTGGCGGGAAATTAAAAGTAGACCCCCCCCCCCCTGATTAGGGGGCTTATTTACGTTTTAGAATCCCTCACGAGAAGAATGGAGGGGAAAAAATTAGTCAAAACGAAAGTTCGATTCGAACTACTCCTGTTTACTTTGTTTCTTTTGTAATTTTTTTGTTTTTGTTAAGGAGATATAGAGGAACCGACCCTGGTTGGTGTCGCAGACTGTAAATAGAAAGGGAAAAATAACAAAGAAGGAAGTCCTTCGCATGAGAAAGCATTTTATATATGAATAGCATTCATATATAAAATTATGTTAATGCGTTTCCCTCGATCGAATAAATTTTTTGCGATCAAATTTCGCTGATGATGAGGTTGAGCACTTATTTCATTCACCATTGTGAAGTAGTTATTTCTTGGTATATCTGCACTAACGCGAGCAGGTTAGGCATCCCTCTACCTGGGTGTTGTTGCCTAGTCTCGAACAGCCTGGGAACTTTTTTGGCAAGCACAAACTCCAAAATGATGTACACTTGGAAATTCTCCACGAAAATGTCAAATTCCTGTGTCAAAAGTAAAAATAGTATATTCGGATTATTCTTTTCGAGATTCAAGATAAACGTGTCGGTATCGAAATGATCTTCATACGAGCAACGAAAGGGTTTCGAATTTGGTCATAAAGCACCTGGCGGCTTTTTGGGGTGCTGGTTAGAGAGAACGTCTCGGGGTTGGGTTCTTCCGACGGTGGTTTTTCGGTATTAAGAAAGACCCCCTATACCCAAACTTTTTCAAATTTTCTTTCGAGATGGTCGAGCACGATTTCGGTTTTATTTTAGACGTGGGATGGTACCATGCTGGCGGTTTTCTCCAACAGACTACAAGGAGCGATGGAAAGTTCTCGGCTTCGTAACTTTCCACCGGCGCATTTTCGGCCGAAACTTAGGCAACGAGGCAGAACTTTTCACGACCCCTCGTACCCGAGAGCGTCCGAATCTCGTCGCTTCCCCTTTCTCCGACGAATTTCGGGGTCGTTTCGCTATCGGTCCCACGACTTCCAAAGGGGTAAAACCGAACGAAAACGACTCCCTGCCGAGTGCCTCTCGATATGCAAGCCTTCGCGTCTCCCAATGTGCATGCCTTCGCGTTTCTTACTCCATCCAAGCAATCCGTAGCGAAACAGACCCTCCATTTTTAACCTTTAAGACTCTGCATCTTCTGAAGCCGTTCTCGCAAAACTTGGAATTCGGATTTTTTTCCGTTACGACGAAGCTGTGAAAGCGACTACTCCGAAAAAAGGAAGACGGACCCCATAGGGAAGAGCGACTAAAGGCCCGTTCGCATCGTCGAGGCCTCGCCGCAGCCTCGCCGAAGGTGCGGCTGCGGCTGAGGCCATTCTGAACGCACCCGTCGAAAAGAATGGAACGAATGTCGACGTCGAAGTAGCGCCGTAGCCGCGGCGCACCGACGCGAGGAGTTCGAAGAGCCAAACTTTTGTTACGGATGGCCAACGAGGAGTCGATGACGTACTTACGGAAAGCCAATAGGAATGCCGGTCGATACGGCGGCCGGCACGAGCTCCGAAAACCCGAAACGGCCTCACCGACGCGATGGACTCGAGATTCGTGTACGTCACACGAGGTCTCGAAAATGCCCTTCCCACAGATATCGTTATCGTATTTTCGATACCAGGTCTACCACCGGTTTGCGTGATGGGCATGGCCCGCCGAGTCTTCGTCGAGCCGAGCCGGATGCACAAAAACCCGTTGAGGTCGGCCTACGTTTAAAGGAACGGGAGAAGGCATTATTTGGGGAAAGAGTAACTTGGTTCTGAAGCTCGTTAGGCTGCGACGAGGCCTCGCCGAAGGACGAACAATTAAGTGCGAGTCGACGGTTCACATGCATTCCTCGTCGTCCTCTCGGCCCCAGTCCATTTTTAACACCCAACCTATCTTCGACGATTCCTCGTCGTCTCGCTTCGTCGCGGTGAATCTTGATGAAATTTTGCACCTCTCGTGTCGACACGTCACTTCGTGCAGGGTGCAAGTCTCGTGCAAATATCCGAAACGAGAACAGAGATCGATGGGATCGAGTGCGGGTGTCTTTTTCGTGGATCGTGGGTATCGACGGGATCCCTAGAGAGTGTTTTTGTCCCGAATCCGTGAGTTACGTTCCGAAAACGACACGTTAACGTACCTTTCACTCGTCGTACGTTAACAACTAAATCGGATGCTGGGTTTCGAGTCGAGTTTCCTCGATTCGTAATCCGTACGCTTTCTTTCTTCGTTATTTTCCACCAGATCGAAGTGAACTTCGGGGATGACATTTTTTTCGCGTCGCCTTGCGATCGCGCGATTTCGTCGAGAGCGGCTCGATTCGAGAAGTTCGCAGATTGCAATAGGATCGGATTCCAACGACCCACCTTTTCCTTCCACCCTTTCGTCTCGCGCGACGAAACGAGTTCACATTCGTGAATAATGTGACACGAGGATTTCTTGCATTGCAGGAATCGGCAGTTGAACCCGATGGAGACGGACGAGCGCTTGGTCCAGGAACGGTTTCCTCTCGGATCCCTGCTTTGGAGTTTGCTTTTCAATAAATCCGACGCCGATCGCTTCAGTGAGATTCCCACTCGCGAGATGCGGTGCCGATTCCGCGACGCGGAAACGCGAGACGAGATTACCCTTCGCGACGGGACGCGATCGAAATCGCGTCCCGTCGTGGATGGCATTCCGTCCCGAACCGAAACGACGTCCATCCGCATCTCCACGCGAGGAGTGGAGAAGGAGACGAAGGGGAATTTGAAGGAAGATCCGATTGCGTCCCGCAGGGGAATCGCGGAGTTCCGATTCCGTCGGGTAGATGTCACCTGCTCCACGGGAAAACGTCTCCGTCGGTTCGCACGTTTATCCTCGTCGTTCGTTCCCGACTCCGACGGTTGGCCCACCCGTCGGGGTGGACGCCCCTCCTTCCTGTGGGTCCGTGCGTCCGTGCTGCGTCAACAAGCCCTGCCAAGTACGAGCGACCGAGATGCCAGTGGCGTCCGAGAAAGCCCCACACCCGCGAAACGAGGCAGGGAATCCGGGGAGAATCCTCACCGTCGTACTGCTGTCACGGGCCGTAATAATCCACGGCCGAGGTGCCGTCTCGAGGTTTTCCACCGCATTTTTTTTCCCCGGGGAAATTGAATCCTTCATGACTTTTTCCCACATTACAGTCGTGGATATAGACGAGCCAAACGTTCGCGTTCTAGCGCGTAATATCGTACAAGAATATTCCGTGTTTATTCCACGTTCCGCTCCGAGCATCTTTCTAAGAGTAAAAAAAATTCCTGATTCTCGGTTACGGTTACGAACAGTTTGAGAAAAAAATGAAGAAAAAAGTATATCCTCGACACGATCTTCTTGTAAGGTTGCTACGTGTACCGATAACGACCACTCGTATCCGTGTGAGATCCTAAAGGAATCTTTTAAAATTTCACTCAAATTTCATCCAGAACACCAGGAATCTTAATCGTATTCTTTCTGGGGATACTTGGGATGTTCCTACCTCCAAGAAACCCTCAAAAAAAGGTGTTCATCTCGTTGCGCGATGAAGATGTTCTTTTTAAATTAAAATTTAATTTGTTTAAGGCGGAAAGGTTCACGTCTTCGTGCGTAGAGCAGAGGAAGCGACGAACCGATCGCTCGTGCGACTGCCTGGGTTACACCCTCCGGTCGTGGAGAGCAGAAATCCGATCCCTTCTGGGCTCTCTTCATTTTTAGCCGGACGGTGAGCCGAACGCGTCCCCGAAGGCGCGTTCGAGGCGCGGAAGACGACGATAGAGGCAGATCCATCGCAAATCGGGACCATCTCTTCTTCCGACCTCTGAGTACGTGCGAAAGCCGACAGCGGGGATTCCCGATCCATTCCGGGTCGATTTCCATCGCCTTCTCTTCCGTCTCCTTCCCGAGGAAGAAGAGGAAACGAACCGTCCTCGTTCGCGGAATCGCCATTCTCGACGAGACCGGAGCGAGCGACGGCTCTTTCCGATCGTTACGCTGTTTTTCGATGGAATTCCTTTTCCCCCTCGGGTCGAAGAAAACGGTAAGAGCACTCGAGAGCACCACTTCCAGGAGATCCTCTTAGCGAGGTGATCCGCGCGACCATCCGTCGCCGAGATGCCGCAGCCTGCAATCGATGGAGGAGCTCCTACGTGCAAGTACGAATTCCATCCGAAACGAGTGCATTTCCGTGTTTTCTCGAGTGGCTCCGAGTTCGTATTCCTGAAAGGATGCAAATAGAATGCGAACACGGAACGATCGCATCCGACGCTTCCGTCGCTTCTTAACGCATTCGACTAACTCGACAGGGTGGACACGAAGTACCATTCCAGACGCCAGTATGTTCGTATTCTATAAAAGTTTTTTATTTTTTTTTTTTTTTTTTTTTTTTTTTTTTTTTAGTATGAGAACACGATCGGAAGATCCGGTACGACGGCCATCCACATGGTCCTTTCAACACGATCGAGGAATTCGTGTCGGAATTGCGCATGAAAACTGTATCGCATGCAGACCGCATTTGCAACGACCCTCCACCCCCCACGGATGATTCAAAGAAAGAGAAAACTCACTTGGTGAAAGATGACCAAGTGCTTGAAGAACGATGGCACCCATGCCGACCTCTCGCATCGGACCCCCTGACACCAGAAATGGGACCGACGAAGAATCGTGAGGTCACCCTGTGCGAGTCAAGGTTCTTTCTCGCAGACGACGGGCCCCCCTCCCCCCCACTCCCCGCCCCCCACTCTGTCTCTTGTTATTCAGACCCGTCTGGAAATAGAGAAACGTCGTCGTCTTGCAACTCATCTTCCATTCTGCTTTCTGGGAAGCCGAAATGTTCCTCGAGGCATGTCGCTTGCATTAAATGTCACGACTCATCTTTCTTGCTTCGTTCCTTTTACGTCGCTTTCGTTTTAAAGACCAAAACATATAGACCTCTTCCGTTAGCGATTGCACGCCTCCGTGCAAAAACGTGACACTTCCTCTGGTTTCGCAAACCGTTGGAGACGAAAATCCTCTGGGCATTCCGAGAATCGATCGTATTTCGACCGTCTTCGAGGTAACTTACACATTTGCCGTTCCTCGGCTCCTTCTCTTACGCACGCGTGAACGTCATGATTCGAGTAGGTCAGGGGTGTCAAACTCAAATCGGTCGGAGGGCCGCGTTCCTTACCCTGAAGATGCCTGCGGGCCGCACCCATAATTTTCCACTGAAATTTGTGGTGACAGTCTATCCAAGCAGAAATTTCTAAAACAAACGGCGGGCCGGATCCGGCCCGCGGGCCGTATGTTTGACACCCCTGGAGTAGGTCATTTGAACATCGAGGGGGGTAAGGAAAGACGGTTGGATGTGCGCGATCCACCTCATCGCGGATGGATGTCTCTCGATAGCAACCGTCTTCGTCGAGAAGACAGCGAGAGAGACAAAGCAGGACGCGAGATGTAAAAGGAATACTTCGGGATTCCTTCCGTGCATTCCATTCCTTACCGAATGGCTTCCGGTGCTTCTCTTCGCGAGAGAGCTTAAGACGTGCCGATAGCTCGTCCATTCCGCCGAAGACGAGAGGAGTGGGAGGCACTCTCAAAAACCCATCCAGTCGACCCTTCTCTATGCGTGTAGATGCTCATTCTCATTTTCGATATCTGCTCTACTTGCTCTTACCCAACCCATAGGCCAAATTTCATCCCTCAAATTTTCATGACAATTTCCAAAAAAATTTCCTAACGTGGAGTTATTCCAACCGGTCGGCAAAAACTGGGACGAAGCTTCGTCGACGGAGCCTTCCGTATTCGGGTCGACAATAAGGAGTCTACGATGACGTGAATCGCTCATCGTAGAAAAGGATTCGACTTTATTTCGGGAAAGAATCACAGGCAGTCCTCGTATGAGTTTCGACATGTGTCGTGTGATATGGGGATGGAAATCTGACGACTCGAGGTAGTGCGTTTAGTAGACGATCTCGAACGTTCTCAGTTCGTTCGGCCCTGCAGCCGAAGGATCGGAAGAGGCGAGATCCCTGTCGACACGATATCGATGCCGATGCTTCAGTCGCCGATAGTAGACGGCAGCGAAGAAGGAAGCGTTGAGGATCAACAAGAGGGATCCCACCCCGACCGTGAGGGAGAGGAGGGCAGCTCTTTCCGTCTCCTCGACGGGTGAGGAACTCTCCTCCAGAGCGGTCGCGTTCGTGGGACGGGACACCGGAGATGGGACCCTGGGCAGGGGGGTGGACACCGGGAGGGCAGCTTCCACCTGGGGACTGGCTTCAACGGGGATGCCGGATGGTCCGGATCGAGGTGTGGGGAAGACCGCGTGATGATGGAATCCTTCGCTTCCGTTAGATCCACTCCTCACGATCGTAGGAATGAGCCGATTCCAGACCGCCATCTCGTGCGCTCGATAGAAGCTCTTCACTCGCCCTTTCCCTCCTGGACCTGCAAATGTACGATTCTCATCGGTGAGACGCGACTCCGCAAGCGTACCGACTCGAAGTGATGAACTGCGACTCGGATGAAAGTCGATTTCGGATGTTATTCGAAGGAAGACGGAGAACGGGGAAGGGATGGCATCGGGAGGTCTTCTCACGTTTCATAGAGGAGGGAAAAATTGGGCTCGTTAGTCTGGTTCTCGATCTAGCGTGGCATTCAGGATCTATGTTCAGTGGAGCAGTCACAGGTGACGGCCGAGTTTCATCCATCTCTTCCTTAATCCATTTCCCTCGTCTCTACCATACTCCATGGCTCATTCACACCTGTCTATCCAGATCCAATACCCTCTCTATCCCTCTCGATCGCCATATCTACAGTAAGTGAGGGAGCCGCGACGGAATTCTCATCTACTCGATCAGAGAATCACCTTCCGCGCTGCACGCCACAGGCACGCCTCTTATACACGCGGCATACATGCGAAGTGTGTTTAAAAGTAGGTAAAGTTATGACAGCAATAATCAACGCTTGCTGCAAAATGGCCGACTCGAACAGCTTCTTTCAGACCCGCTATCCACAGGTTCAACGTATAATTGTGTAACCGGCTTTTCAATACCGTGCAGTAAAGCGTATGAGAAAAAAACTTTGGAATGTAGCTGTAACTAAGAGATGCGAAGTTGCAGCCTCGCTCTATCTACGGATCGTTGACCTAATCATCCCTGAGTAGGCCCAACTCGGACGAGATCGGTCGACAAAAATTATTTTATCAAGTTTAAAATCATTTCCAGTGAGGAGAATATTTTCGTAGAAACTTTCGATTTCGAGTCGGTTGACTATCACAGGTGTGTCCACTTAATAAAATGCTCGATGAACCGGAGAGAGTAAACCTGGAAGGGATGAAACTAGGAGCGTAAAGGGAAGAAATGCTTTAGGCCTCTACAGACCGTCATACCTAGTCTAAATGCTGCGAGAACTGGCAGTCCAGGAACCGTATGGAAGAACGAGAGGCAGAAAATCATTCTGAATTCTCGTTTGCGTCATATCATCGATATTATAAGCTGGGATGCTCTCTAGAGCTTCATTAAGTTTTCCTCGGAAAGTCATTAGGCGCATTCTAAGAGCATCGAGGTCGGCAGGCTCGGTCGAATTTGCATGGAGAGCAATTATGATAATAGGATCTCGAGTGGGGAAACGATGAATGGAATCTTTTGGAAACCCTTTCCTGCACCCATCCGTTTCGGGAACATACCGATATCGAAGTCGATGGACGGATTCGTCGGCGTTTCGAATGCATCTCTTTGCCGCTTTCGCATATTTGTCCGTCCACGTTTTCCCCAGGAGACGCTTCGAGATGGCTAAGAGTGGAAGACCGAGAGCGAAATGAACCTTCTCTCCTTCCTCTCCTACACGAGAGCCACCAGTGCTTTCGAACTCGTCTACTTCCCATTTTTCCTTCGGTCGGCCGGGGGATCGTCCGCTCGTGTTTCATCGCGTTTCTTTTCGCGCTCGCACTTGCCGAAAGAAGTCTTCCCGCCCGGGTTCCGTCGGGGAACGCCCGTCTTTCGACGCGGGGATCGGCAACTCTTTTACGCAAAGCGAGCCGAGAAAAGATTAAAGATTGCAGACGGTAATAGCGAAAAATCGGTGTTCGATGTTTCGTTCGCAACGTTTCTTTTTCGCTGATAGAATCCACCTCATTCATCGCTTGACGATGCGAGTCGGTTAAAGAAGGCGGCAGTAAACCCACCTCGTGGCTGCTCTGTTGCCGACCCCTGTCCTCGTGCATTCCCAAGTCGATTCGTGCTCGTGTCTCCCTCGATTCCATCGCATACGATCACGTGAGATTCCTCACACGAACCATCTATTTCGACGTCTCATCGAAGTGCAACGATGAACACGTCGTCTTTAATACCGGCGAGACTCAAACTATGACCGAAATCGTAATTATCGGCAGCGTCGTCCAGTCCGATTGCGCTCGTGAAAGGACTTCAGTGCTTCGATTACGAGTCGCCAACACGTATTTTATCACTCGTGTAAGCATGTTTTTTTTATGACTTTGTACGACAAGGAGTTATTTTTCTGTTGCTTTCTGAGTTCATTCGTTTTCTAATACGAAAAGAGGAAGCAGCTAAGTGGAATACGAGAAAAGTACGGGTACTCCTTTTCTTTCGGTACCCGATCCGTTCCATCACTCCAGTCACGGAGACACGGGTAAAGGTGAAGATGATGAAGACACGAAAGCGATTCGGTAGCTGGCAGGACACCGGCTTCTGATACGTTTCTCATTCGCGATAAGCATGAGTACGGCGAAGAACGAGCGCGACGATCTCGTTTGACCATAACCGTCTCTTTAATATTCGTGAGCAAAGAATGGAAAAACGTATCAGACTACGAAAGCCGACCATCGCTCGGTAAGGGTCCGACGGATGGAAAAGAATATCGAAGCGGAACCGCGACGAGTGGGACCTGAATTCTCTAACTTCTTTCAGAACCGCGCACTTACTTGAACTTCAAACAAATTAAATCAGCCCCTTTTTAAAATTATTTTGCAGCAAAAAAATGTTCAAGTACTTGAAGTCACTAGTACTTGGATTGGATCGCAATAGCCATCTCGCATCTCGTGCTGCAGAGATGACGATGGCGAGAATTCCAAGGAATACAGGGCTAGCGAGTCCCCCTCTTTTGTATCCATTCGTGCACGACATGCAACACGAGAGTGCTTCTGATTTGCCTATCACTGAGACTTGCAAAGATTGCGGAGATCCCCTTTGAGGCTCCCACTGGAAAAAGGTTGGGAAATGCAAATCCGAATGCATTTCAAGCCCCATCCTCGATATTTTTTTCCCTTTCCTGCTTTTGTCAGGGGAGGAAGCAGAGCCGTACCGAGGGGGCTGCGAGCAGTGCGCCCGCACAAGGCGCCGATTGGCTGCCAAATCAATACAAATATAAATAAATCTTTAAAAAAAGCAAATTATCCTGAATTTAACTAAATTAAACATAGAAATTAATACATATTTTTGGTGCTAGGGAAGCTGGAGAGGTATAGAGGGCGCCGGATTGATATCTCGCACGGGGGGGGGGATACCTCGCACTGGGCAAATATCCTCGGTACGGGAGAAACCCACGCATGAGTCCGTTCGAGAAACTCGAGGAATCCTGTAAGAAGGGCGAATGATGGTCTCCCACGAGAGGACGATTTTCACAGAGAGGAGAAATAGACGACATACACGACAGAGGCGATATGCGTATAACGAGGGCTTCCGTTCCCGTGAGCCCGTTACGAGCGAAAGCGCGACTCTTCTCTCTTCCTCGATGGAATTCTCTTCCTCAGACAATTCCATCGAATGGGATGTGGTGGGTGATATCGCACGATGAGCTCATTCGGCCTCTTTGGAGATAAGAGAGCATCGAGCCGTCGTGCCCGAAGACGCGAGAGCGAGGGGGAAATGAGTTTCGAACCGCAGTCGATCGAACTCGAAAGCCCACGCCTCCGCTAGGAAATAGGTCGAACGGCTCCGCGCTTTCTCGTCTCCCGGACGGTTGCATCGGCCGCATCCATCCCGCCTTCGACGGAGGCAACTGCAACGGACGACGTTCGTCCCACCTCGAGCACCCTGGCATTCGAGTCGTGCGTCTCTCGGTCTCGGGTATCGAATTTCGACGAGAGGATCGACCCTTCGACCCTCACGGCCGGAGGAGTCGTCTCCCCTTTCGAGCCAGATCTCACTACGTCTCGATCGGAAACGGCGAGAACGTGGTCTTCGGATTCGACTCTACGGCCGAACCTGGGGCGGACGAACGGCGAACTACGACCGTGTGCGCAACAAGTAAGCTGCATCTTTAGACGATTACTTTCGTTTTCATTTGGAACGTATTTACCTCATAAATGGATGCATGGATTCGCGGAGGCTGTACTTCCGGGATCGAGCCCACGAGATCGAACACTAAAATAGAAGTACGCAAATGCATAATTTGCGTTGAAATGCGAGGCATACGACGGATCGTCTTCGAATGTGTCGTGGAAACGACCCGACGGCAGAGCAGAATGACTCTTTCACCGTCGTCTCTTTCGGTTTCAGGGGAGATCTCATTCGAGAGGAAGGGAGCAAACATTGATCTCTGCTGGACAATAAGTGATAAGTGAGGGAAGTTGTCGTTGCCCTGGATTCCTCCTTCACCTCTTTTGTGGTGATACAAAGAAGGGGGATCTCTCTCACGAGTGAGTAGGCTATCCCTACACCTTCCATCATATACTCTTCTTCTTTCGCCTTTCATTCTCTTCCTGCCTCCTTCCTCCTCTCCCTCCCTTTTCCTGGGTCCCAAGAGGAAGAAGAAATCTCGTTAGCCACACACCATCTCGATCCTTTTCATCTTCACCGACCCACCGTTATGTATCGCCGCCCACATCGACCACGACTCGGCCGGAAGCCGACTCGTACGGCCCGAGCTAGGACTCGCGACTTTGTGACGAATCGGGGGTTTACGGTTTCCTTCTTTTTCTCTTCGGGAAGAGACGAACGAGGGTGGCACAGATGCTCCCTTTCGTCCGAGCAGACGTCGCCCGGTGAAAGACCGAGAGGAAAATCCCTCTAAATACCGTATTTTTTATGTCATCGGGTGCACCGGAATCTTTGGATGGATCATTAACAGTTCGAACGGGATCCGAGACTGATAGCAGTTTGAAAGATGGGGAGGGGGGGAAACACTGCCCGAAATCGATACCAGATATACGAGGATAGCGGAGGGGGAAAAAAGGCAAAAACGTTATATAAAGCTATATAAAGATACAGCTTTCTGGCTGGACGCCAATGAGAAATTCTCGACACTGATGAATCGCGACTTACGACCTCGAGTCGTGTGAGATCTACGTAAATAAAAATAATAGTAGCGATCTGCAAACGGTGACGATAAGATCGAGAAAAGAGACCTAGTTCCAGGTGCCTCCTGAAGAGAGGGTCGTAAGAAGGCCACTCCACTCTTCTCCCTCCGATCTTCATTCCTTCTCCTCCGTTCGGATCTCTACGAAGCAAAAAAATACTGCAGTTGAGCAACCGCATCCCGAAGTCTTTCGAGAGGAATGGGTGCAAGAAACGTGTGTGTGACCCGAAGTAGAGGAAGTTCTTCAAGGCCGAAAAAAGTATGTCGTTTGAAGATTCCCCCTCGTCGTTTGGAGGACCGAACCATGAGGGCAAGTCCTCGCCATGCATCCCTCGCATCCGCCTCTACATCGTTCACAAAAACAACTTGTTACGCGCATGGATTGAATTTAAGAGGGGTAGCCAATCCTAAATTAATTCCGAAATCATTTTAACCCTTTCAGACCTGAATTAAGGCTGCTATCGGAATAATATTCTTTTTTGCATTTTTGAGCTCTTTCGTGATCGTAATTGAAATGTTCATCATTAGCAAGGTTAGTCGAGACGACATAAGTCGAGACAGTACAATGTTGCCGACTACTCGCAGAGATACCACTTCATTGATGACGTAAGGGCAACGTAATGCAACGTAGGTACGAATTTGTGCGCTTGGCTTAATATATTGGGTCTGGGGGCAAACGACGTAAGTTCGGAACGACGTAAGTCGAGACGACGCAAGTCGGGGGATGACTGTATTATATATTATACATTTAATTAAATAACTGAAGATTACAAAACTAATGGGTGAAAGAAGGTCTCTGATGGAACAGGGCCATGCATAATTGCGCTCATTGTAGCGTAATATGGAGCGCAAAGTCATGAGAATTCCAAGAAATTGCCATAGACACCAATGTAAATGCAATGTCCATAGGAATGGACGCCAGGTCTGAAAGGGTAAGTTTCTCACTGAATTGGCATTATCGCTCGGGAATGGCATTCGGGAAAAGCTCGTAAATGGATGGCAATTATATCAACAGCTGTTTGTGATAGATGAGCGCAAATCACGCCATGATGACCTTCCGTGCTGCGTCGCACGATCATCCATCGAATAGGGATGATTCAAGGGCGAGGGTACGACGAGTGCCACTTGATGGTTGCATGATGCCACACAGTGGCATGATGCAACGGAGAGAGGGGGGTAACCTCTTCCGAAACTTTTCATCACTTTCCCTAATGCAGAAACGGAAAGGAGGGAGAGAGAATGACCTTGGAAGAGGTGGATAAGACGAGGTTATGGACGAAGAGAAAGACTGTGGCGTTGAGCGACGACATGGTGTCGGCCAAGGAAACGGCGGGAGCCCCGAATAGGGCATCCGAATAAGATGCGATCAAGGATTCCAGGCACTTGCGGGGATCTCGTCTCTGCCCCGATCCCCATTCCGTGTATTCGTAATTGACGATCTCTCGCACTTCCACCAGATGGGCATCGTACCGAGACTCCAGGAGGGAATCGAATCGGGTCGTCCTTTCCTCTTCGGTACACCCTTCTTCCAGGAAGGTCTCGGGCACCAGGTACGTCCCCTCGGATTCCAACACGCCCACCAGGGTCTCGTAGGGGATTTCGCCCCGGAACTTGATCTCGGGCACGAAGGTGACGTTGTCATCGCTGACGATCGCGCGGTCGACGATCGGACGCCGATCCTTCCATTTGGGCTTCCTGTCCAACAGATCGCGGAAGTGCAAGGAAGCGAAGGGACAGTTCGGCTCCTCGCACCCGAATAAGGACTCCAGATCTTCCGCCTCGTCGTCGGCTGCCACGGAGTTCGGCCCGAACGCCGTCCCGGACAGCAACACCAATCTCTGGAAGAGTGCCTCTGAAACGAGAAAGAACGACCGAACGTGAGATCGGCTTTTCGTCGGTCCATCCTCCGCTGCCCTTCGATCCTGGATCCTCGAAAGCGATCTCGACTAGTGACCATAAGGGTGTGGTTTTGCCCCGCCCCATCCTCATCCCCACCCCCGCTCCAAAATAAAAAATTAATTTTGGCAGGAAGTGATCTTCCCCATATCTAGCCTTCGTGTTCTGAGTGATAAGTTCACAGACTCAACCCTAAAGGAGCTCTTAAGTGCAAAACAGTAGTATTTAAGGTACTAGGGACACCAAAAAAAAGATCCCCCATGGATGGAAATTCTGTTTTAGTAATTGTTGCAGAGGACCTGAAGGAAGGCCTCTGGAACCCCTCACTGCAGTTCTCAGGTGAAACGCATGGCCAGAAAGTAGGGTCAAAGGTCACAGCTGACCCACTCCTCTTCGAAAGCCGTTATCCCCTCAACCGCTTGACCGAAATCGTTGAAACTTGCACCATTCTCTTCGTTTTAAATAGCTCCCTAAAATGAATTAACTTGATTTGATCAACTCGTTATTACGGACATGGTAACGCGAAAAGCGATTTTTGCGAAACCTTTGCACCTCCATAACTTGCGCAAAAATCAACGCATCGATAAAAGCATACGTGAGTTTATGCATTTCCTCCTTTTCTATGTTTGTGGAAAGTGTCATTCAATTCTCTATTTGCGTTTCTCATGAAAGTATGAAAAACTTCTTGACATTTTCCATTGCCAGCTTTAGGCGCGTTTTTCTTAGGAAACATGAAGGATGCGAAAGGGACACCCGATAACGAAATGTTAGATATTGTTCTTGAGAGTTGTTTCCCCAAGTTTCACTGTCCTGTGTGAGTTCCTTTTTTATCCTTACGGATTTAAACAGACTTATATCTTGAAGGTCTGGGGATCTCGGTCAACTTTCGCCTCTCCTACCTTGACCCTCTGCGATTCTTCGAAATCGCAGCTCGCATGCAAAACGGGTATGTCTGAAGAGTGATTTGACACAGGTATCATTTGTATATTCGCACGTAACACTGAATGGTAAGGGGTTTTTCTTGAAAAGGATTGCGATTCCGGCGCAGCAGACATCTTCACGCTCACCTCCGCACTATGCTCCTCCCCTCTCCTCCATCCCGGACGCGCCTTACAACCTCGTTCGAGAGTAGGGGCCACACTCATTGCTATCCCTTCAAAGTCTGACTTGAATAAGTCAGACTTCTCCAAAAGTCGGACTTGAGCTTCGGTTGCACTACCTATGGCAAATCCTAGTCTGACTTTCTCGCAGGGGATAGTAGGATTTTTTACGCTTTGCAAGCTTGCTTTTTCAGCGAATGTGAAGCTTTTCCAGAGTTTTGATGCTGCAAAAGTCGACCTCATGTTTCCAAAGTGAAGGAATTTCATGGAGTCTGAGCTGCTTCTCACGGAAAGCGTCCGAAAACGAAAATAAATTTTATTTTCCACACAGCCCCAAACAAAAACAAGTAGGAAGGGTGCTTGATATATTGTGACGAAAGAGGTAAAGTGGGTCTAATTCTCATGAATGGCTCAATATTTTACTCTACGTACATGAAGTAATTCCAATAATATAGCTAAAATATTTTCAAGCTTTTGTTGCTTTAAGGGTGTAGCCCGTACAAAAATCTCACCGGTGATTCACCGGTGAATCAACGTTGATTCAACGTTGAATCAACGTTGAATCACCGGTGAGATACGGTTCAACGTTGAATCAACGTTGATTCACCGGTGAATCAACAGTGGGTGTTGAAACTCGATGAAGCCACGACAGTGCTGATACCTGAGTGCTGCATAGAGCTAAAGTTAAAAGGTCCCAAATGGAGAAGAAATAGGAATCTTGAATCATGCAGGTTCTTGCAGTCTTTTTATACGGATTAATTCTTTATCCCTTTTAAGTGATGTGATTTTTTTTGCACGGACAAGAGAAGGAAATTTTATGTTGAAAATTTGACAGTAGAGTCTTCTCAGTCACACAGGAAGTGTGAAGAGTCAGGTTTTCACAGACTTAACCAAATAAGTTTATTATTATTAATTTTGACTGCTTGGGAGAGGGGAAAGAGGGGAATCCTAGATATTTATCTGAAGCTTAGGGGAGAACTCCTCCGCAAGCAGGATCATGAGCAACGATAAGAAGGTGAAATTCTGGTAAATCCAGGTGAAAGTTCCCCCTCGCATCTTCGCGCTTGTCTTTGTTATCCTTGTGAGACGCGTTGGAACTATGCTATTCCCCATATGGCTTGGTAGCCATTATGACTGTAAGTCAGTCTCTCCATTGACCCGTCCCGTTCGAGTTAGTGAAGTGTCTCCTTACCAGAATAAGCATTAGGCGTACTATTCCATTGTTGGAACTTTTTGTGACTGCAGTGATTTAAGAGTGTTTTCGAACCATGCACACACGGACGCGCCAAGTTTCTGGATCGCCACGCTTGGGGGCGTCATGTCACTTCCATTGACGCGCTCTGTTCGAGTAAGTGAAGTGTATCCTTACCCAAATAAGCAGTAGGCGTACTATTTCATTACTAGAACATATGGTGTGTAGTGACTTAAGAGTGATAACTTTTCTTAAGACCTGCAATGATTTTGCTTGATGTAATTTGTGTGGATCAGTCTAAATGTTAATTTAGGCCGAACTTTTCTCAACTGAAATAATTTGGCGTTCATTTGAACCGCCTTCAAAACCACAAAGTATTAGTTGGTGAATGGCTTTCCGAGGTGTATATAAAGAGTGGATGAGGGGCGTGGAAGGAGATGGAAATGCTCCTTTGAAAAGAAGCAGCCTTCCAAAGGCAACCTTGTGGAGGTATAAGAAAGCAGGGATTTTGGACACTTCTTCCCAAGAAATCCGATGTGGGAATTGTCATGACAATTCTATAAGCGGAACCACAATCCACAGTTCTCCTTCACCAGACCAGTTGGATATGAACCCTGCTATGGGGAGTGATGATGAAGCATGCAACATTTCCCATTCAAGTACGTAAACAATTATTTGCTTGTAAATAAATCCTATTGATAGCTTTAATTTAGCAGTGCAGTCAGAAGTAGGTGTTCAGTGTTCTCACAAATGAATTCTTTCTTGCATCTTGCAGAGGGTGAATCAGTAGACTATTCTGCACCTGTGGAAGAGTTTTTCTTACAAGATTTTAACTTTGAAGAAGAAGCTCAGGGAGATGAGCCCTTGAGAAATGTGAGTTAGTTACTTGGTTGACATTTCTGACATATGTATCATGTGTCAAAGTGCTCTTGTATCAGTCATGTGATATACTTTTTTATTTTCACATAGGATGATGAAATTCATAGGCCATTATATGATGGAGCCTGCATAAGTCTTGGGCAGGCAATTGTACTCATCATGTCATACACTCTAATGAATGGTGTATCAATGAGTGGACTGGATTGTTTGCTGCAACTCATGCAAGCACTGCTTCCTGTGGGTAACATCTTGCCCAATACACTATACCTCTTTCGGAAGCACTTCTCAAAACATGAATGTGGCTTGAAACAAGTATTTTTCTGTCAGTCTTGTGAAGAAGTTCTTCAACATGATGCAGTATTGTGCATGTTGAAGTGCAGGAAATGTGAAACTACATTCACACAAAGGCAATTGTGGGACAAGGGTGCCTTCTTCCTTGCATTCCCTCTCTACAAACTTATAAGGAAAGTCCTTCAGCAATACCCTGACTTCATACTTGGAAACAGAAACAAAAAAACTGAAAGTATGCAAGATATAATCCATGGACAGCAATATAATGTGAGTCCTCCAGATATTTCATTGACAGTAAATTGTGATGGAGTGCCAGTTTTTAAATCATCAAAGAAATCACTTTGGCCAATACAAGTAATGATTAATGAATTGCCTCCACTAATTAGGGTACAGAATATAGTGTTATGTGGTCTGTGGCTGGGTGAAGGGCAACCTTGTATGAAGATATATCTTGAATATTTTGTAAAAGCATTGCAGTCCCTCAAATCAATATCTTGGCAGTATGGATGTAATATGATCAAATCCAAGGTGATTCCCTATGTTTGCACTGTTGACACTGTTGCCAGGGCAAAAATATTGAATATGAAATCATTCCATGCTGAATATGGTTGCCCCTGGTGTTACCTTCCTGGGAGGAGAATGGAGAAAGGGCATGGAACAACAAATTCTTATGTAGGTACTGAATTTTCAAAGAGAAAGAATTCAGAGGTACGGTCTTTTGCTCGTGGGGGTACACCTAAGGAGCCCATATATGGGATTAAAGGGTCATGCCCCTTGTCTCTTTGGTCTTCTTTTGACATGGTGAATGGGTTTGTTGTGGATGCACTTCACTGTGTTGATTTGGGATTGCTCGTGGGGGTACACCTAAGGAGCCCATATATGGGATTAAAGGGTCATGCCCCTTGTCTCTTTGGTCTTCTTTTGACATGGTGAATGCGTTTGTTGTGGATGCACTTCACTGTGTTGATTTGGGCGTGATGAGGCAGCTAATAACTCTCTGGTTTGAGTCTAAGAAAAAGTTTTTCAGGAACAAAGAACATGATATTGCAGAAATCAATAAGAAACTTTTGAATTTCCAGGTTCCAAGTCCATCCATCGAAGGCCAAGAACCTTAGATGAAAGGGCATTTTGGAAAGGCAATGAGTATAGATCTTTTCTTTTTTTTATGGACCTGTAGTTCTGAAGGATCATCTTCGCCAGGAATACTACTCTCACTTCCTCAAGCTTTCATCATCCATCTTTTCTCTGTATCAGGAATCCATTGGCTTCTTACAGCTGAAATTGTCGGAGTTGGCCCTGAGGTCATTTGTCTCAGACTTTGGATCCCTATATGGTGAAATGAATATGACTTTTAATGTCCATCAACTTTTGCATATAGTAGATTCTGTTTATAATTGGGGTCCATTATGGGGCTTTTCAACATACCCCTTTGAAAACCTTAATGGCATGCTTATGACACTCTTTCATGGCACACAGTATATTCCACTGCAAATTTCTAAGAGATTCCTCATTTTGAATGGTATTGTTGGGCTGGTATCAGAGGTGATGGAGAATGCTAGTGAAATTGCACACAAAGCTCTTTCAAAGGTACTAGATAGTTATGGTGAAATGAAAGATGCCACTAGAGTAGGAAATTCTGTAGTATTGGGGAAGACCTGCATCACAGATGTCACAGATGAAGAAATGGTTTATATGCAACCAATTGTGGCACCAGGATTTGAGGCAGCTTTTCAGGCAAAAAAATTATTAGTGAATGGAGAAGTTTTTTCTTCCAAGGAGTACCAAGGAAGTTATCAGAAACAGAACTACTACTGTCATGGACCTCATGGCCCCATAGAAATCCTTCGTATTTTGCAATTGCATTATCCAAATATATCACCTTGTGTTGTCATCCTTGCTAGGAAATTGAAGATACAGAAGTTCCAGTTCAATGGAATTCAAATGCCACATATTCATATATGTGAACCTGGTCCAATGATTTCTCTGCTACCATCTCAACTTGGGAGGAAGTGCCTGTCATATAAGGAGTCAGGAAAATTGATTCTTTGTGACATGCCTCTTCTAAAGTTTATTGATAATTGAATTGATGCTGATTCATGCTTGGAAATTTTGCTCATTCTAAAAAGCAAATATGATCATAATAAAGCCAGATGTGTTCTTGGCTTGTATGTTTCTGCACCCTAAACACATGACTTATTCTTATCCCCTAAGATTTGAAAATTCTTCAGGGTTGGGAGCTGATCCCAAGAAAATTTGAGAAACACNAAATATTGAATATGAAATCATTCCATGCTGAATATGGTTGCCCCTGGTGTTACCTTCCTGGGAGGAGAATGGAGAAAGGGCATGGAACAACAAATTCTTATTTAGGTACTGAATTTTCAAAGAGAAAGAATTCAGAGGTACGGTCTTTTGCTCGTGGGGGTACACCTAAGGAGCCCATATATGGGATTAAAGGGTCATGCCCCTTGTCTCTTTGGTCTTCTTTTGACATGGTGAATGGGTTTGTTGTGGATGCACTTCACTGTGTTGATTTGGGTGTGATGAGGCAGCTAATAACTCTCTGGTTTGAGTCTAAGAAAAATGTTTTTCAGGAACAAAGAACATGATATTGCAGAAATCAATAAGAAACTTTTGAATTTCCAGGTTCCAAAGTCCATCCGTCGAAGGCCAAGAACCTTAGATGAAAGGGCATTTTGGAAAGGCAATGAGTATAGATCTTTTCTTTTTTTTATGGACCTGTAGTTCTGAAGGATCATCTTCGCCAGGAATACTACTCTCATTTCCTCAAGCTTTCATCATCCATCTTTTCTTTGTATCAGGAATCCATTGGCTTCTTACAGCTGAAATTGTCAGAGTTGGCCCTGAGGTCATTTGTCTCAGACTTTGGATCCCTATATGGTGAAATGAATGTGACTTTTAATGTCCATCAACTTTTGCATATAGTAGATTCTGTTTATAATTGGGGTCCATTATGGGGCTTTTCAACATACCCCTTTGAAAACCTTAATGGCATGCTTATGAAACTCTTTCATGGCACACAGTATATTCCACTGCAAATTTCTAAGAGATTCCTCATTTTGAATGGTATTGTTGGGCTGGTATCAGAGGTGATGGAGAATGCTAGTGAAATTACACACAAAGCTCTTTCAAAGGTACTAGATAGTTATGGTGAAATGAAACATGCCACTAGAGTAGGAAATTCTGTAGTATTGGGGAAGACCTGCATCACAGATGTCACAGATGAAGAAATGGTTTATATGCAACCAATTGTGGCACCAGGATTTGAGGCAGCTTTTCAGGCAAAAAAATTATTAGTGAATGGAGAAGTTTTTTCTTCCAAGGAGTACCAAGGAAGTTATCAGAAACAGAACTACTACTGTCATGGACCTCATGGCCCCATAGAAATCCTTCGTATTTTGCAATTGCATTATCCAAATATATCACCTTGTGTTGTCATCCTTGCTAGGAAATTGAAGATACAGAAGTTCCAGTTCAATGGAATTCAAATGCCACATATTCATATATGTGAACCTGGTCCAATGATTTCTCTGCTACCATCTCAACTTGGGAGGAAGTGCCTGTCATATAAGGAGTCAGGAAAATTGATTCTTTGTGACATGCCTCTTCTAAAGTTTATTGATAATTGAATTGATGCTGATTCATGCTTGGAAATTTTGCTCATTCTAAAAAGCAAATATGATCATAATAAAGCCAGATGTGTTCTTGGCTTGTATGTTTCTGCACCCTAAACACATGACTTATTCTTATCCCCTAAGATTTGAAAATTCTTCAGGGTTGGGAGCTGATCCCAAGAAAATTTGAGAAACACAATGTATGGCAAGTAGTTGTATCTACAAAATGCGAAGTTCATCCTATTCATGTTTCAGATGGTATTTCATGACTCATGATTACTAATATTCTCCTCCTTACCTGAAATTTAGGCATTTAACAGGTAGAATGGAGAATAATCTCTTTGTACTAGTTGAGTGGACCAATGGGAGACAGCTTTCCATTGTAGGGGGGCAACACCTCAAGAATGCAAAAATGCTGTTTTCTAAAGAAGAAGGAGATATAGAATGGGCGAATTTGGATGCATGCCCTCCACCTGATGGTTGGGAAGTACACAGGGGTCAGGTGTTGAATTTCAGCAGTAAGTATTTTGCCAGTCTTGGTTGTGTCTATTTTTATTTAGATATAGTACCTGATTCTATTCTCCCCTAGCCAACAGGCAGGAATTAGAAAAGACATTGGGAGAGATTGCTCTCACAAGGTCTAAGGAAACAAAGAGAGAGAAGCAGAAGAGAACCAAGGAGAAGAGGGACCAGACCATGAAAAAAATGGCTGGGAAACTTATTCAAGAAGATGAAGAGCAGGGAAAGCAAACAAAAGAGGTACTATTAAAATTGACATGTTTTCCTGGTTTTTATTCGTTGTGGTTTGGTTATGACTTCTGATATTGTTTATTGTCACTTTTTTTTCTTTCAGACATTGCTCACTATGGACATTATGGCCAAAGTTCAGAACCTTGAAGATAATTTGAATCAAGTCCAAGGAAAGCTGGATGGGGTAATTCAGTCCCAAAATCAAATTTTTGCTATGCTCAGGGATCTCAACAGGCAGAACTCTGGTATGAAATTTGGTAATTTGTGTTAAGATTTTTTCTGGTTCATGGTGTGAAGCACCTTAGCAGAACCACTACATTGCATTTGTACTGTTTATTTTTAAAAGTGTATGCTTCCTTGATATAGGCCTGGGAGATCAAACTCATAGTTTTCATCAACTTGTGGAAACAATGAAGAGTATAGAAGACCGGTTATCATCTCTTAGTGGGAGCTACAAGTCAGGATCATCATCATCCTCTGCATCCGTCTCTTCGCTGAATATGTTGCCCCTTGATAATGTATATGCTGCTGTGGATTCAGAGTACACCCCAATTCTCAGAGGTGAGGTACCCCCCTTCAGCAGTGAGGCAGAGGCTTCCAATTTCCCTCCTCCTGAACAAACTACATATGGAGTAAGGGCAACAAGTCGACAAAGTCCATTGAGGAGAAGAGGGGAACCAAATACCACCAGTGTTGATGATGAAGTAAGTTCTTTTCTTGGAAAGGATTTGTAATTCACCTAATTCTGGCATTACTCGTGACAAATGGCAAGAATTCTGTGCATCTTGGAATGCCTGAAAAGCAAGATATTTGAGAACCTGTTGTTTTACTTCCAGATTCAAAGCATCCTGACCAGTGTTAAAAAGTTCCGAGACTGGAAGAAGGTTTGCGAAATTCTTACGGAGAAGCTGTTTGGGAATGAAGTTTTGGCAAGGAGCAATGTATCTGGGATACAAGGATGCATGAAGCTCAATGATGAAAAGCTTGAAGTCTTGAAAGGTATGATATATGTTGAATGTCTGGAAAGATCTGGTGGTTCAATTCTCTCAATTTTTTTTTAAATTATAGGTATGATCAAAAGTATAAGAATATATATATTTCCATTCCTGTAATCACTATTCAACTAACACTCAACTAAAAAGGCTTTGCTCTTTTTTGCCACATCATCCCCAATTTCTTTCCTTGGCCTTGTCTTTTTCAATTCCAGGCTGACAGTGTATATATATTGTTTCTGGTTGTATTTGATAACCAAACATCTTAAAAGTATATATATGGATTGCATGTTTCAGTTGGACTTATAATTTATTGAAATATTATTTTCTTTTTTGACAGGATACTTGACAGAGACCTTCAAGGTTTCTGATTCAACAGTCCAAGAAAAGATCCGACAGCGATGCGCATACCTTCGGCGAAAGGTGAAGGATATGTAAGAGCAAAAAGAAGACTTTCTAATTCTATGGATTGCGCAAGTATATATCTGTTAATATCTCTTAATATCTGTTAATAAATAATACTTTTCCATGATTGATATTGCCTCATATTCATTTCGTTGTTGAAACCAGTACACCTAAATAAATTTTTCAATAAATAAATTATCAACGTAAATCACTGGTGATTCAACGGTGAATACTGTTGAATGGGTGTTGAAAACCGTTGAATCACCGGTGATTCAACGGTGAATACTGTTGAACCCCTGTTGAATGGGTGTTGAAAACCGGTGATTCAACGGTGAATACTGTTGAACCCCTGTTGAAAAGGGTGTTGAAAACCGTTGAATCACCGTTGAATCAACGGTGAATGCTGTTGAACCCCTGTTGAATGGGTGTTGAAAACTGTTGAATCACCGGTGATTCAACGGTTTCAATTTCAACACGTTGAAATTTTTTCCGTACGGGGAGTCTTATCCGCCACGCCGCCCGATCAAGTTCTTGAGAGGTGTTTCGGACAGAAGTTGTGACCGCTTTGAGGGAATTCGAAATGACGCACATTGGTCATTGTTCAATGCTTCAACGACTTCATGCCATTTGGACAGTATTTGATTATATTTACATTTTTTGCATTGATTAATTCATACATTCAGAAAAGAGTTTTAACCGACGGATGGCAGGACAAAATAAAAAGTTCTGCTTTCGAGACGAGGAACTTTATTTTGGTTTATGCCTAACTTTATTTCTGAAATCATTGACAAACCGACACCAGGAGATCATAATAAATTCCAACCATTTCAAACGAGG
This sequence comes from Darwinula stevensoni, assembly GCA_905338385.1. Classification (NCBI taxonomy): domain Eukaryota; kingdom Metazoa; phylum Arthropoda; class Ostracoda; order Podocopida; family Darwinulidae; genus Darwinula; species Darwinula stevensoni. The sequence continues at coordinate 25,560 of CAJPEV010001547.1, forward strand.
ATGAAGTGTTTCATGCTTTCTTTTCCTCTCGATATCGTCATACACCACATGCAACGGATCCATTTCACATCGTCCTATATGAAAAGGGTCAATTCCCCCCGTGATTTTCCGCCATTGAATGATGCGCAACCAGGGAAATATCTCCCGTGCGTGCGCAGTCAATCGCCTTCCTCTCGGTGGATGGAAAATGAAATTGCTCCCGTTTGTGGAATTTCCAGAAGAAAAAGAAAGATATCGGTTCTTTGATGCGATGCAACAAGGCGATGCACTTTCCAGGCATTCAGGCGGAGTCACTCGGACGAAAAGCAAACTCAATTATACTCCATCGAATATTATCGTGATTCCATAGGATGCGTGCATCCGATCCTGAAGGGATTTCCTTCTCTAATAAAACAAATTATTGAAGTGCTAAAATGGGTGGTGGCTTTTCTTCGGTGATGTTTTAATATGATGACTTATTTAGATGTCATCCCTAAGCCGTTTTGAGATATAAATCACAGCTACAAGAATTATGACCTCTAAATTATAGAAATCAGATTAAATCTTCCCCGAAGGTATCAGTCGATAGCATTGAGGCTGTCACTGGTCATTGGGGACTGAATGGAGACGTAGGACTGAAGGAGAACGACGAGATAGGTGGTGGTGGAACCGAGAATCCCGATCAGAAGTCTTCGGTTCACATTGAAGAAACCGCCAGCAGACGGAGGGCCGACTTTGCCGTTCAACTGAGTCGTGAACAGGGCAAGCTCTCCTTGTGTTTTCTCATCCAGATGGAGAGTGTTCATCTTGTGCACCTCCTCGCGGAACTCTTCCTGCGCGTCCTGCAGCCTCTGACCCTCTTCGCACAGCCAAATCAGTTCCAGGATGCAGACAATACCTTCAGTCCATGGAGTTACATACCCCAGTACCTTCGTTGCAATGGAAATTTGCGGGGCTTCCGGTCCAATCATTCGAGTAATACCGAAATACAGGCAGCTGACAAGGTTTACCAAATCATTGGCAATGGCAATGACCAACAGAGGGGTGAACACCCTGTGAAAGCTCCTGCTCGTTTTCTGGATGGCGAAAAATAAAGTCTTCACACGACTGATGCCTACCGCATCGATATCGGTGATGAGAAATTTCCTCAAACCGCGAATCTGTTCCGTCTGAAGGTGGTAAACGAAGCACATGAGGATCTTTCCAACCATCTTGACGTAGATCGTCACTAGAGATCCAATGCAGAAACCGATAGTTATCAGGACGTTGAATCCGATTTGACCCTCGATGGTAGGTCTTTTCAGTGCCTCACGAACCACCATCAAATCTCCGGCCAAGGCATGGATCAAGAACAATATGAAGGGCTTGAAAGAATGCACTCGAATCCCCTCCAGTAGAGCGAGGTTGGGACTGTTATAAAGTTGTGTCCAGGCCCTTACATATGCCTCTCCTTGAACGAACCAGACGATTCGGAGACAGAGGACGGCGGAGAAAGTTGCGCCGAAGCCGATAGAAGATGCAACGGTGTTTAGGTTGGACGACGTCCCGCCCAGATTCCAGTGAACTACCAGTAACCACATCCAGATAGAGAAAGCCGCCAACATCCCGCCCCAGATGCAAATGATGTAGAGATAATTTGCGATTCGGAGAAAGGGACTGATCCGTTTTGGGGAATCGGGATTCAAGATCCTGGCGTCGACGTCTAGGTTTTTGAGGCCGAAGAGGAGTTCCACCCGCCGATAGATCCTCACAGACTGCAGAAGTCGGCGATAGGACTCGCGCTTGTCCCCCGAGACTTCCCCGGCCGCCATCGTCGGTCTGCCGAAGCACCCCGACCGACGTCCTCGGTTCTACTGAAGAGGAAAACGGCCGAAAATCGGAGAAACGATCCGAAGCCGGAACGGGGCGGGGACGAAATACGGGGCAATATGATGGGAATTGCGTCGAAGCAAATAATATCTCATTCATTCGACGAGCCGCCAAGCCGTGTCGAATAAATTGGACCGCCCGCCAGCACAAAGAAAATAACCAGCCATTACGACGAAAGCGGAAGCCTTCGCAAATTGACAGGACGTGGGCGGACGGGAAATGAAGGATTGACCTTGAAGGGCGTCTTCTTCCGTCTGACATGTATTATATTCATCGCCAAAAGAAAAGGACGACCGGAGCTTAGCGATCCAGATGTTATAGTGTGGAAAGCTTCTACTGGTGTACTCATGAAATCGATTAGGGTTCCATGGGTGTGCGACCAATATCCTTCACTGAATCTTGTCAAGCATTTTAACTTCAATGACGGCTCTGGGCTGATAATGATGGACCCGAAGCGTGTTCGTCGAGGAGCGTATCATCGATGAAACGTGGCTTCAAAACTCCTTTGGATGAAAAATCGAACAAAAATTTCAAGGTCGTTGGAATGGGCATGAGGAAAGTGCGAGGCGTCATTGAAGGCGCCAATTTTCGATTTTCTATTTTCCTGAAGCTTCACCATAGAGAGAGAGTCGAATTGGGAGTCGATTCCAATATTAAACTCTGAAGGCAACTTTAGCAAGATTTTAGTGTTGAAGCTATATAGCTCCTCTGCAGTTTCTTCCCGCCCTCGCAGACGTTGGACTCGAAAACTGGGGCGAGCCGCCGCTCGCGTCGGCGTTGACAGGGTTCAAGGCCGTCCGACGGATATTTCCCATCCGGCAAACGTCCAGGTTCATGTCTCGTCGTCGAGGACGAGGTCGTAATTGTCCGGGATTATTCTCGCTGTGGGCGGGCCTTCGCATCATGGGAAAAAGAATTACTAATGCATTCAAGGCATTCCTTGAATGCATTAATAATTTTTCCCTTTTGAAACTTACCCTTAATGATGCGGTTAAGGGGTTAAGGGGTATGGCAATCTTGCGCCTTAAAAATAGAGTTGCTGTTCACAATGAAAATGTTCACAATGCCGTCATTTGACTTCCTGCATGAGGATCGCAGAGGAAAACTTCACGTTGTCTTTTCGTGTTCCTTTATTATATTCAGTTTCTGCCTGCAGTCGTCGCCTTCATCTTTGCGTGTAATTCTGCAAAAGCTTTTAGCATCAGACGTACAAGTTCATTTCTCCAACGTTTGAACGCAAGAATTCTATGCAGACCATCAGCAGTTCTAAATTGCATTCGCATTTACATTCAGTCGCAAGGACTATAAGGAAATCCCCTTTCCAAAGTCTTCCCAATACAAATTCAGCTTGTGTGCGAAAATACGTCGTTCCGAAAGTGCAGCCCATAGCTATTAGTTTACCCTTGGATAAAACTTCCCACCCTGCAAGACACATGCACGTGACCCTTTCGCATCAGTAAGGGTACTGGCACACATGAGCCTTTGCCTTCCTTGGCCTATGACCTAGTGAGGCATAGGTTTGGAGGCATCGCTCCTGAGGCGACGGGCAGCAGTATTCTCGATCGTATAGGCAGAAAGTTCCTGCACGTCAGTGGATCAGGATCGGTGTCGGCTCGAACGTCTCTCCGAGAGTGAGATATTGGCCTGCAGAGTCCATCCCCTCAGGGCATATACCTCCAAAGTTCCACTTTCCATGGAGTCGGCAAGCGAGCAGCCATTCGCGTTACTTCCAGCTTCGGTGAAGGAAGTGCCTGCGAGAGAACCTAGGCCTCGGCTGTGGGTTAGGACTGGGCTTAACAAAATGAGTCCTCCCGAAATGTGCCCCCAGGGCACCCAGGAAAAAATTCCCTCTATAAACAACAATCAATCCAGCTGGAAAAATCAAACAGTCCTAGCTGGCAACAGCTGGATTTCCAGCTGGTGCGGGTCGTAAATTGGTATGCTATTTCTAGCTGGACTTTTCCTGCTGGATGAAGCTGGGATTTTCCAGACATAAAATATAATATCTCCAGCTGGATGAAGGAAATTTCTCGCTGGAAATTGCCGCATTACCAGCTGGAAGCAGGAGAGCTCCTGCTAGAATTTGCTGCATTCCTAGATGGAAGCTGGATTGCGTTTGAAAATTGCTGGAATTTCAGAAGAGCGCTGATACAGAATGGCACTGGTTCTGGAAATGAATTTTAAAATCATCTGGATCCCTGCCCATAGGTCTTGAACTGACATGGGAATTCTGATACAACCAGTTACAATATCAATAACAAGACTTTCACTTCATTTTGGG
>CAJPEV010001547.1:30926-59939 GCA_905338385.1 Darwinula stevensoni
GGGGTACACTGGTTACCAGATTACCAAACAATTTAAGATCCCCAAAAGCACTGTGCTTGATGTAAAGAAGATGCTGGAGAGGACTGGGACTGTGGAGAGAACCCTGCCCAACAGGAAGGGGACCAAGAGGACGCCCGAGAACATCGCCTCTGTCGCCAACATCATTGCCGCCCAGCCCCGGCGGTCGATTCGAGCTCTCGCTAAAAAGTTTGGCATGAGACACAGCACCATGGGATTGTTGGTGCACAAGGATCTGGGTATGAGGAGCCTGGCTGTGGTCTCCAAAAACCGTATCAACCCGGGCCAGATGACGACAAGAAAGAAGAGGTGCGACACCCTGTTGGAGTGGATGGACCAGCCGGGAAACAAGAACCGGGTCCGCGTCTTCAGCGATGAGAAACTTTTCCTCGTCGACCCTGTCCCCAACAGGAGGAACCTCAGGATCATTGTGAACGAGAAGTGGGAAGACATCCTAAGTGACATCAAGTACTCCCACACAACAAAGCACTGCGCCAAGGTCATGGTCCTGGGCATCATCGCCTCGGATGGGAAGAAGATGCCGGCGATCTTCATCATCGCCAACGAGAAGATCAACACGGAGGTTTACATCAACTTGCTCACAACAAGCAAGAAGGACAAGAATGGGGAGCCCCTGGCTGAAGAAGACTTATCCTGCTGGTAATTTTGTGTTCCAGCAGGACGGCGCCCCCGCCCATACAGTACAGCCAAGAAGACGCAGGAGATACTGGTCCGGGAGCTCGGCCACAGGTTCTGGCCCAAGGACTTCTGGCCGCCATCCTCGCCGGATTTGAATCCGCTGGATTTCAGTATCTGGAATCACATGCAAGAGAATGCCTGCACACACAGCCACAAGAATGTGGAGGCCCTCAAGGACTCCATCAGGGCTGCCTGGGCGGGGATGACGCCCGAGTACATCAAGAAGGTGTGCGACGCCTTCAGGGGCCGGGTGGACAAGGTGGCTAAAGAGGAGGGTGGCTATGTTGAGTAGATGATGTTTCCCTGCATGTCCAGCAACATATACAAGCTGTAAACGGTTGAAATAAACGTTTTTTTACATAAAAGAAGTGTTCTTAATTATCGCATAAATATCGCATAAAATAGGACGGGACTATCCCGTCCACCCTGTACACATTTAAAGAAGTCCTATGGCGCTGTTGTCTTCGCCGCCATGAGGGTTTCACTTACCGGAATCGTAGGGGTGAATAAGCGGTTTCCCTTAAATGTTTCTCTCCTCTAGAGTCTAGAATAAATTTTAATTTCGATCTAGAATTGTCACTTCTCAACACGGAATGAGATCTCGTTTGTAGGCAATCAAGTATGTACTTTCTGGATTTTCGCTGTTGTTGAATATTGCATGGCTGACTGCACTTTCCATTATCAACCTTTTTTTTTAAGATTTGAATTTGCTTCCCGATGTATGATGGAGTCCTCGGATCGGCAACAACCACTCCAAGTGGCGTTTGGTAACTGCTATCTGATCGACAGAATTCCTGGATGAATATGCTTTTTTCTTAGCAGGGAGGAATCCAAGTTCGAAGTCGATGTCATATTTGTCCTGTTCATTCCCAAGTAACACCTGAGCGTTCAGGAGGATGTTGAACCCCGGCTCGAAAAGGTTTTTTTGAAGTTCAAGGGTTTAGGGATGAGCAGCTTTTGGACGCTCAAATAAGGTGCCGTTTGATCACAAATAAATCATGTTTTTTTTTAAGGACTTTCGTTGCACGGGGTTTTTCAAGACCATAACTGTGCTATTCACAACTGACGCTAGATGCAGCCAGTGTCATGGTAATTTCTACCCTGCGTACGTAGCGAATCGCCTTTCGGGTGATGAGAAGCCTAATTATTCCCGCTTGCCGAATTATCAGGAGAATGAGGAAGAAACGGGTTATTTGGTATAATGTGATGAAGTGATGCACTTTCCAAGCATTCAGGGAAACGAAAAACCGGAAAATCCGAAAACGGAAGATTGTCCATCCAGATTGCATGGGGCGCGTGCACTCGATGATAAGGGAAATTTCCACATTTAATTTTACAATCATTAGAGTCATGAAGGCCGCGGCGACGTTTCTTTGGTGATGTTTTATTTCGATTTTACCCCTATGCCGTTTTGAGTTTTGAATAACAGCTACTAAGGATATGGCTTCTACATGATAGAAATCAGATGAATTACCTAAGGAGTCACTTGGTGGCATTGCGGTGATCGTCGTTGATTACGGACTGAACGGAGACGTAGGACTGAAGGAGAACAACGAGATAGGTGGTGGTGGAACCGAGAATCCCGATCAGAAGTCCTCGGTTAACATTGAAGAAACCGCCAGCAGACGGAGGGCCAACTTTGCCGTTCAACTGAGTCGTGAACAGGGCAAGCTCTCCTTGTGTTTTCTCATCCAGATGGAGAGTGTTCATCTTGTGCACCTCCTCGCGGAACTCTTCCTGCGCGTCCTGCAGCCTCTGACCCTCTTCGCACAGCCAAATCAGTTCCAGGATGCAGGCTATGCTTTCAATCCACGGACCTACGTGTCCTAGGAACCTCATTGCAATGGTAACTTGCGGGGCTTCCGGTCCAATCATTCGAGTAATACCGAAATAAAGGCAGCTGACAAGGTCTAGCAGATCATTGGCGATGGTAATGACCAACAGAGGTGTTAAAACCCGTTGAAAGCTCTGGTTCGTTTCCTGGATGGCGAAAAATAAAGTCTTCACACGGTTGACACCCACCGCATCGATATCGGTTCTAATAAATCGTTTCAAACCCCGGATCTGTTCCGTCCCGACGTCGTAGATGAAGCACGTGAGAATCTTCCCAACCATCTTGACGTAGGTCGTCAGTATAGACGCAACGCAGAAACCAATGGCTATCAGGACGTTTAATTCGTTCTGACCCTCGATGGTAGGTCTTTTCAGTGCCTCACGAGCCACCATCAAATCTCCGGCCAAGGCATGGATCACGAACAATATGAAGGGCTTGAGAGAATGCGCACGAAACCCCTCCAGTAGAGCGAGGTTGGGACTGTTATAAAGTTGTGTCCAGGCCCTTACGTAGGCTTCTCCTTGAACGAACCAGACGATTCGGAGACAGAGAACGGCGAAGAAAGCCGCGCCGAAGCCGATAGATGATGCGACGGTGTTGATGTCGGCTAACTTCCCTCCCAGATCCCCGTGGGCTGCCAAAAGCCACAACCAGACGAGGAAAGCCGCCAACATCCCGCCCCAAACGAGGAGCATGTAGAGATAATTTGCGATGCGAAGAAAGGGACTGATCCGTTTCGGGGAATCGGGATTCGAGATCCTGGCGTCGACGTCGAGGTTTTTGAGGCCGAAGAGGAGTTCCAGCAGGCGATAGTGCCTGATAGATTGGAAAAGTCGGTGATAGGACTTGTGCTTGTCCACAGAGTCTTCCCGAGCCGCCATCACGAGAGACCTTGCCCTGCCAATCCACCCCGAACGACGTCCTCGGCCGAACTGACGCGAAAAAACTGTCGAAATTGGGAAACCTACCGAGTCCGGAACGAGCCGGGGGCGACGCATGGGGCGGTACGTGGGAATTGCATCGAAGCAATAATATCTTATTCATTGGATAAGTCATCCGGCCGTGTCGCATAAATTGGATGACCTGCCAGAACAAACGACCATTACCCCTTTCGACACAAAAGCCGAGTCCTCTCGCAAATTGACAGGACAAAAGCAGACAGCAAATGAAGAAATGGCCTTGAAAAGCATTCTGACGCATGTGGTGTCTAAATTCTTCGACCTGAAATCGACCTATAGACTTTTTTCTGAAGGGACTGTATGTTCATTTCAAACGTACCTAATTTTTTTAAAAATCGATTTTGAATAACCCAACGGATATTATTTATCCCATCTGCAGGATCGATGCTTCCACCTTTATTTTGAAATGGGGACTTAGCATCGCGTGTTTGGTCTTTTCACGATATAATGGTGCAAGAAAAGGATTGGGCATTTAATTCGTCAAGCAGTGGAAAAAGGCACAGGCGCTCAATTTTTTTTCCCTTGAAAAATTGCTTTCATATTTCATCCTTCGACTTTGGATTCCTCTCTAGAGAAAATATGCAAGCTCTTCCTCCGGGGGACTCGGAGCAATTAATCAACTTCACTTCCGAGGGTTCTTGTCCGTTCAAGGCTGCATCGGTGTAAAAAAAAAAAAAAAAAAAAAAATTAAAAGGAAGCAAGGAAGACTCATGGGATTAAAATGGGGGCACCGGAGAGAGCAGTGAACCATGGAACATTAATAAAAGCAGGCGTCCGATCGCCGCTTGCAAAAACCGAAGCGGCGTGCTTTCGATGCAAATGAGGTCTTCCATCACGGAATAGGGAGTGGCGATGCGTGACGAGCTCCTTCGGGCAATAACATGCCGCTTCCGGTTCGCTTAAGTCGTTCTGAATGAAGATTTATTCTGGAGAAATAAAATAAAAAATGCGCGGGAACATCGTGGTAGAGTGCGATAGAGGCAGTTTGCAATCGCCTTGTTGGAAGGTGTTCCGGACAGCTCCCCTATTGCGGGTAAAACGTTGAAAAAACACACGCACACGTATGCTACGACCGAGGAGCAGAGGCATACACAGAGACGGGATCTTCCTCGATTAGGCAACTCAATTAGGCACGTGCATTTCGGAACCTGTCTGGATTGCATGTGGAGCGATTGCAGAGATTGCAGAGAGACTTCTGCATTGCAGGAATTTTCTTCTGCCGGCATCTGCCTCCACGAGTCATTGCGAGGAGACGTAAGACTGAAGGAGAACGACGAGATAGGTTGTGGTAGAACCGAGAACCGCGAGCAGAAGTCCCCGGTTGACGCTGAAGAAGCCGGCGACGGACGTGGCGCCCCCCCTGCCGTTCAACTGAGTCACGAGCAGGGCGAGCTCGCCCCTCGCATCCGCATCCAAGCCGAGAGTGCTCACGCCGCACGCCTTCCTGCGGAACCTCTCCAGGGAGTCCTGGAACCGCTGGCCCTCTTCGCACAGCCAGACCAGTCCCAGGACGCAGACGACGAACACGCTCCACGGACCCAAGACTCTGAGGACGGTCATAAAGTTTCCGTCGAATACGATTCCTTTGAAATGCAATCGAGTGATGCCGAAATACAGGCAGCTGACGATGTCGATCAGGTCGTTGGTGACGGTGATGGCCAGCAGCGGAGCGAACGCTTTCGTGAATCGCCCGTTCGTGTCTTCGACTTCGACGAACGACGCCCTGATGTTGGCGAAGTCCGCGATGCAATTGGACCTCTCCAGAAGGGTTTCCATGTTCCGAATCTGCCTCGAACCGATCCGGTAGCTGTAACACATGAGGACCTTCCCTGCCATCTTGACCCACGTGGAGAGAGTGGTGGAGAATATAGCGAAACTCATGAGAGTCAATCTCTTGATGTCGACGCCGCCGTTTAGGGTGTCTCGGATCACTCGGAAGGTCAAGGTCAAGGCATGAAACGCGACCAGCAATAGAGGTTTGAGAAAAGGCATCCGAATCCCCTCCAGCAGAGCGAGACAGGAACCGCGATAGAGCTGCGCCCAGGCGCGAACGCAGGCTTCGCCTTGCCAGAACCAGGCGACTCGGAGGCAGAGGACGGCGACGAAATTCGCCCCGAAGTAGACGGAGGAGGCGATGACGTCCACGTCGGCCAGGTTGGTCCCTCCCACTTCCCCGCGGTCTGCGAGCGTCCACAGCCAGAGAAAGAAGGATATCGCGACTCCTCCCCATAGGAGGAGCATGTAGATGGAATTCGCGATCCGCAGAAACGGGTTGATCCGCTTTGGAGAATCCGGATTCGAGATCCTGGCGTGGCCGGCGAGGCTGCAGAGGCCGAAGAGGAGTTCCACCCGGCGAAAGTGGCGAACGGAATGGAGAAGTCGACGATAGGGCTCGTGCTCCTCTGCCATCGCGATCCGGACGGTCCGATCCATGGCGAACTCGGTCGCTTCCTCGCGAGCGACTTTCCGCAGCGACGGAAAAGCCATCAGCGGCGGTACCGACTGGAAACGAATGGATTAGTTTCCCGAAAGGGGCGTCGTGCAGGACGAGGCGACGGAATATCATCATGAGATTATCGATTATCGATTAAATGGAATCATTTATCATTCATGCGACATGTCCTCGACGCGTGGAATTGGATGGAATTGTCGGCTAATTTTCACGCTCGTGCCGCGGAATGTCGAGAGGAGGCAAATTTTCGAATTTCCCTGTCCTTTTCGGGGTCTTCTAACCGTGAAGGAAATGGAACCATGTCGTCGCGTGAGAGAAATCGCCAGCAGCCGTGCTGCTTCTTCGTGACCGCAATATCATGATGAACCAAATAAGCAAATATCTCGTATATCCCAGCAACAGAAAGTCACGCCGAAGGTTGAATGAAGGCTATGTGGAATGTAAGCCAAGAAATTCTTTTTTTTTCTCTCTCCTCAGGTCTTAATTCTGCCCTTTCGTTTTCTATGTGAAAGTTCTACGCATAATTCTACACAGATCTCAATCTAAAAAGTGTCTTGAAGGGATAAAATTCGGCATTTCTGCCATCCGGTTTTTGTGATAATTTGAAGCTTTCACGAAGACGCTGTGCGACCGCTGAAATTGTTTCCTACGGGAATGGACTCAGCGACGAGGCCATCCCCAAATTTACACTATAAAAATAAGGCTAAGGCTAGTCCAGACCAGATGGGCGCTGAAGTGTTAAAGGTCAGACCGATGCGTCCCTCTCTTGGCCTCCATCCTTCCTGTCGGCAGAGAAAACGAGAAGGCGGAGTTCTATCGTACCCTTCCTAAATTGCTGGAATGGAGGTCGTCGGGCAGCCGTGGGTCAAACCATCCGAGGGGAAGAATGCTGCTGGAGTGGAGGGCACCAAGCTTTTTCACCCTTTCACGGTCACGGATCGATTATTTCCCATGTGTGAAATGGAAATGGCAGATGTTGGGATCGGTCTGTCACTTTTATCCGCCATTCCCATAGGTACTATGGGGGAATGTCAGGGATTGTGACCGGTCTCTCACTTTTTTCTTTCATTCCGTGTGTCCGCAGTTTCCATAGCAACCGGACAGCACCACTCGCTGCGCATGCGCAGCTTTCCGCCTGAGTCGGGATGTCGGTCTTCCACTCGAACATCCACTTCCCTTCCAACCCTCGCGGCTGACGGATCCATTGTAGACAATAGGTGGATGCTCGCGGCCGCTTAGATGAGGGTTGCTGGACGTTTACAAAAAAATTTCCGCATCTGGAATCCTGCTCTTTAAACTCTCTTCCCGTCTCCGCGCGAACCATCGCGAATATAGTCTACTTGTCCGGGACTTTTTATACAGCTGTAACTCATTTCAATGTTTGATGGTTAGGATGCGCCGAAGAAGATGATTGCAGTGGTATGGGGACCAGTGGAATGGCAGATCTATACCTGGGCTGGTACTCTTTGATATGGTATGGCTGCCTGAAGTACTATTGAAGCAGTCAAGCCAATCTAAGTAGTCTTTTTTTTTTCTCTAATCATATTGTAATAAAATGGGGGAGAAACCCATTGAAATTCACTTATCCAAAGCTAAGAATAGCTTTTTTTGTATCTTGCTCTAAAAAGGCGATCTGGTCGTTCCGGTCTTAAATAAAAAAATCCGACCTTGAAAGGGTTAAACCACATTCTCGAGAGGCAAAGAGATCATGCCAGACAAGTTCCCAAGTCCTTCCTGCATCTCGTAGAGGGCCTCTATGATGCAACGCGCTATCCTGACGGTAGGCAGTCCCGTGACGGAGACACGGCCTTTCGCGTAGGTCAAGTAAGTGTCGGGAGTCGCACGATCGAATCGACTCGATCCCGGATCGGCTCTGACCTCGCTGATCCGAGGGATCATCGCAGGAGTGGACGGTGCGCCCATCCTCTCCACGGAACGAGACCCAAGTGAAGCTCGGGAACCTCGTCTGACGTTTCAACGGAGACCGTTGCATCCCATCCCATCGCCGTCTGGCGATGGGGCTTCCTTGCAACGGCAGCTGGGCGTCGAGTCGTTCGCGAGTTCCTTCCCATTTGAGGAGGTCGCATTCGGGGACTTGGCTCTCGTGTCATCACACGGTCTTCATTTTTTCCGATCGAAGATCCTCATCACGTAGTTGGACTGAGACCAAGAGTCATCGACGAGGACATTGAATCCTTGAATGGTGATTGCAGGAGCTGCTTCCGAATGAGCACGTTGGGCGAAGGACTCGTTCTCGGTACGTATGCAGCGAAGGACTCGTTCTCGGTACGTGCTGGGTGAAGGACTCGTTCTCGGTACGTGCTTGGCTCCTCCAGGGTTGAGCTCGTTCCTTTCCGGTTATTCGTGTACGCGGATAGGATTTGTAGGCGTAGCTTTAGGTTCGAGGGGATCAAAATCCGTGGCATCAGAGAAAAGATAACTTTTTGCCGGTCTTGGCCGTTCTACGCCGAATGACCAGGGATGGGGTGCGATTTACCGTCTCTGTGGGAGTCTTCACACTGTAGCCCAGAGTATTGCACCTATTATGGCCCCACGTTTGACCAATATTGCAATGTTAGGCCAATATTCTGTGCTACCAGGATCGGGTCGAGCAGTTGCTTCTCTGGATCGAGGGATCAGCTAGTTCCAACACGTCTGCCTGATATCACCGAGAGACTACAGAGAAGAACTCCGTCCAAGATAACCGGCAAACACCAGTCGGTAGACCTCGCAGAATGTGGAAAGACGCAAGTTGCTCGGTTTTATCAGGCGGCCTTGAGCAGTCTGCATGCCAAATTCTTTGAGGATCATGAACATAAGCAAATGCTAGCACGTCAAATGTTAATTTAATCAAATAGATGTTCCTTTCACTCGATTCTCAAAAGCAGAAAATGATAAAATTCTTCAACTTTTGGCCGTGACTTTGGGTCAAACACTTTTCAAAATATACTCAATTTTCCAATGTTCCAATTTTCTCAATATTCAATCCTTCAGTTCCACTGGATTCCGAAGTTACTCTATTGCCGAGGCATGAGCAAACTCAAAACCGTGAATGTGGAGCGATTAGAGTTATGACTGAAGCTATTTTGCCCTTCTATAATATAATTTACAGAATGGCAAAATATTAGGTAGCTTCAGTCATAACTCTAATGGAATGTGGAATGCTTATGGCGCATGATGTGTCTGCATGCGATCCCAAGAAATCTATACTATTATATTCCAGTGTGTTTGTGTGTCTGTCTATCCGTCTGTCCTTTATGCACGGCCACGCCTCTGATCCCATTCCGACGAAACTTTGCATGGCTTCCTCATTTGGTCCGGGGATGGTCATAGGCAAGGTGGCGTTTCAAAAGAGGACCACCCGCGGTACCTTATTTAGTCCAGATTTGGCCGATCCACTACTGCAGACTCCCCAAGGAGTCAACATTTGGAGCGCTCATTAAAAAAATTTAAGGTGCAACTTGCAGCTTGCTGCTAGAATTTTCCAATTGGTTGTGCAGTAAAAGCTTCATATTTTAAATATTCAATAAATTCCAGTCGGGTTTGCCAAAGAGGCATTAAAACAATTCAAACCTCAAATATGGGACGAACACAATATTCACCCTTGCAGCGCCGGGCACCTCTGCTGGTATTTGAACAGGGAGAAGTGAGTCAGAACAGCTTATTGGTGACCACACGTGACGGTGGAGCTCTCCAGAGGAGAGGTGAAATGGAGAGGAGAGGAAATCGATCTGCGAAGAGGAGCCACAACTTCGAACGAAGGTGGTGGATATGCAAGTGTTCAATTTCAGTCTTCCACTGTTTTTTTTTGCACTATGTGGTTGTTCTTGATTCATGTTAAGCTATAAATGCTATATATCTCTAGCTAATTTCTTTACCAGTTGTGAAATTCGACATCCATTGGGCCAGAAATGCATAACACCGAGGACAAGGGAAGTCATGAAGGACAAGGGGAAGCCAGGAAGGACACAGGGAAGTCATGAAGGACATGGGATTCATCAACTTGAGAGAAAGAGAATTCCATTCTGGGGCACACCAACATTTCCCTTTCACCACAGGAGTGGGGAAGACCTTTTCTTCCTGAAGAAGTCTCATCTTGGAGAAAAATAAACCGCATGCAGTTTCTGATTTGAAAATTTATGCGTGAGAGTCCTCGGTTCACGCTGAAGAAACCACCCCAGCAGCACGTAACATTGAAACAACTTTGAGTCAATGTTGATTCAGTATCTAAATGTTGGAACAACGTTGTATCAATGTCGATTCAACGTTATATGCTACCAGGCGGCAACAGATGAAGGAGGGACCTTAGGGTTCAATTGAGTGTTGAACAGGTTGAACTCTACTTTGGTGTCCAAATCCAAGTGGAGAGTAATCATATCTTGTATTTCACTACGGAATTCCTCGATGGAGTCTTGGAGACCCTGACCCTCTTCGCAAAGTCAAATCAGACCAAGGGCGCAGACGAGCAGAAAAAAAAGATACGCGTATGTCCGCGGAATTAACGCCGGCTCTGAAGATATGGATTTTGTTTGGTGGAATGTCCCATGGGCGAGGCGGAGCATTTTCTCGACGGGGGTCCCGAATTAAATGGATTAATTTATTATTTTTTGCCATTCGTTCGGGAAATTGGATGGGCTGTCAACCGGTCTTCCGAAGCATGTCCAAGACTTCTTTAAGTGCATAAGACCACTCCATATTGATTGAACCATTCTTAGGTACTGATGAAAAAAAAAATTCTTGCTCTTAATCTCGGGGGGGGGGGGGGAAACTTTACAATTCGAACCCATGGCTTTGTAATCTCGCCACATCTCGACTTCCAGTCTTCTTCGTACGTAGTATGAATTCAACTGGAGCTCTTCGGCAAAAAATGGAACAACTCCATACGCCTTCGCAAATTCAGAAAAGCGTGATTGAATTTGAAACCTGCGAATTTATGAATTTATGAAATTCCTGGAAGCAAACTCCCTGGGCAACGAACTGGTGACGTTGCAGGGTGCTATAACGCACTGCAGGAATAATAGCACAAAACTAGCATTAAGAACACAATGAGTACTGCAATGAGTAAGAATACTAAAACACCTTTGGAAAAAAGGTTTTAAATATAAATTTTATTCCTAAAACAACCCAGAGCAGTTGCACCAATCGTCTGTTTGACGCTAAAATGTCCGGAATCCCCACTTATTCTGAGCCAAAACCGGATGAAATTCAAAGAGCTGATTGTGGTGCACTTCCTGGACGTGAAACTGTTTTGGTCCGCTTATGTTTCGCGAGTAAAAGGATATTCGTTTTCCTTGATTGCAACCGGAATTTGACGAAAGCATATTTCGACGTGGGGCTCAAAAAGAATCGTCGGAAAGACGTCGAAGATGATGACTGGTCATCATCTTCGACTTTTAGGCCATCCTTTAGATGAGGGGTCGGGAACCTTCTTGGCCATGCGATCCATTACAAGCTAAGTGCTCGTGAGTCTAAGATTTTCAAAGCAACAGAATTTTTCCTGAAGTTGGCAGCAGACAAGTGCATTCTTTGACGCATGAGAAAAATGAGGAACTACCATGATTTTAAGCCATGGCTCATAAGCCAAACTTTTCGGCTCGCGAGCCATAGGTTCTCGAACACTGCTTTAGATGAATGATTGGTGGGGGTTGTGGTTGTAGTGGATGTCAATATATTCTCTACTTGCAGAAAGCCTTGAGTACCATTGAAATTTCTTGGACAAGGCAACTTTTAAATTCGCTTATTGCAGTATTGGATGGATCGACGTTCCCCGGTTTGAGACAAAAATTTATTAAGCATTCCCTCACTCTCGAAAAGCGGCACATGGTTGAGACAATGGGTTGCTACATTACCAGCCAATTTCTCATTCACTAAGCTAGTCAGATGAGGACTCACAAAACATACCAATAGTCTAATATGCCAGTATATAACATGTCAATGAATTTTAGGATGCTGACAGAATAAAAAAAATTCAGTCCTGTAACTTCTTGGTCTCTCCTCATATACCTTGGGGAAAATTCGAAAATTCGATAATACAAAATCATTCCGTAAAACAGGTGGAGAAATGTACAATGCCATTTCAGGAATTTTCGTATTGTCTCCAGAAGTACCACTCGACTTCTACATAAAGGACACACATGACCGAAGAAAAACGTTGAGAGAAATGGTTGTGACACCGAGAATCCCAATCAGAAGTACACCATTCACCTTGCAGAAGCCGACAGCATGCAAAAATTTGTCCATCTGCATTCATTCATGCGAAGAAATCCTCTTGTTGGAGATGATTCGTTGAGATAGTTTAACAAACCTTTCCAGAATCTCCTCTATCGCATTCCGCACATGGAACCATTCAACGAGAGGGGTGACAAGATGAACATAGCGATAAACACGGTGCTTGGATGCTGTGGTTAATAAATGTCCCTTAGGAGATTGACGCCAAGAAAGTTGGTAGCTTTGGCAGGTCTTGCATGCGGAAGGAACGTTTTAATCAATGTTGAGTTCTTCAATAATTAGTCCAAGGTATTTGACATTTCTCACGGGCATGATCTCTTGACTTATACTTATGTGACAATTCTCGAGGTACTGAAGGTTTGGCTTTTTGAGTCCAGTTTTTGAGTCCAGTTGGATGTGGTCTAAAACAGGTGGATAGATTTACAGAGCGTCTTTTACGATTTTTCATGTCCTCCATTGGGATAATTTACACCTCCTTCAAGAAAGAAAAATATGACTGAATGAGAACGATGAGATAAGTGGTGGTGACACCGATTATTCCGACCAAAAGTGCTCGATTCACATTGAAGAAGCCAGCAACACAAGTGGACTCGACCTTCGCAATCATTTGAGTGTTAAACAGGACGAACTCTATTTTTTTTTCTGCATCCAAATGTTGAATGCTCATCTTGTTTACCTTCTCGCGGAACTCCTCCAGGGCATCCTGGAGCCCCTGGCCCTCTTCGCACAGCCAAACCAGTCCAACTGCACAAGCAAGTGCAACGCTCCATGGAAACAAACTTGTCAGGACGAGGATTGCATTGTCATGAAGTCCAGCTTTCTTTCCAAAGGGGAGAGAAATGATGGCAAAATAGAGGCAGCCAACGAGTTCGATCAGGTCATTGACAAGAATGATGACCAACATCGGGGCGAGGGCTTTTGTGAATCGCTTATTCTTGTCTTCGATTTCAAAAAGTGTAGCTCTGATGGTTGTGTTTTCCAAGGTGCAAAGCCGTTCGTCAAGAAGTATTTGCATGTTCCGGACTTGGCCATTGCAGAGCCGGAAGTTATAGCACATGAGGACTTTCCCTGCGATCTTGATCCATGTGGCCAGCAAAAAAAAGAATAAGCTAAAAATAATGAAGATGAACTTGCTCATATCAATCTGTCTCATGCTGATCCTTTCCTTCTGGATAGCATTAAATGCTTGGAAAGTGAAGGCCAAAATGTTCGTTACGATCAAGAGCAAGGGCTTGAGGAAAGACAGACGAATTCCGTCCAGTAGAGCAAGATTGGGACTATTATAGAGCTCTTCCCAGGCGCGAACGTAGTCTTCTCTTCGCCAAAACCACGCCATTCGGAGAAATAGCACGGAGACCATATTCGACAGAAAGTAAATGCTTGAAGCAATCATATTCACGTCCATCAAGCCTGTCGCCCACTGACTTTTTGCCATATTCCACAGCCAGAAAAAAAAGTTTACTGCGACACCTCCCCATAGGAAGAGTATGTAGATGGAATTCGCGACCCGCAGCAAGAAGAATATTCGTTTTGGAGAATTTGGATTGGAGATCCTGGCGTGGCTGGCGAGGCTGGTTAGGCCGAAGATGAGTTCCATCCGACGAAAGTGACGCATCGAATGGAGAAGGCGATGGTATGGCTCGTGCCTGTCCGCAAAGGCTTTTTGCGCTGCCATATCGTCCACGAATTCTGTCACTTTCTCAACGCAGCTTTGAGGAAGCAACCTGAAAGTTCCTCACACCGACACTGACTGAAAACGGATAAGTATTTTCGATCAAAGGGTAGCGTAACTGATGGGATAATGAGTTGTTGTACTTCGGTGACGTGTCCTGATGAAATGGAATCATTAAATTTTCATGGCATGCCATTTACGAGTGAAATTGGATGGGCTGTCAACTAATATCAACGAGCTTATGAATTGCAATGAGTGAAATCCAATATTTTCCCTCATTCCATTGTGACGTTATTTCTTGATATATCTCTCGGAGAATGACATGCTTGTTTCGTGGAATATTTGACAAAATATCGTGGCTGGACAAGCGTCAAACGATTTGTAAGGGAACGATGGAGTGGATGACCTGATTGATTACGTTATAAAAGTATTTCAAAACACGTTTAAGTTTTCAGATAAATCCGTGGCGTCGTTTAGTTATTTACGCTTTTGCATTTCTTTTCTTTTCCAAAGAGGAAATGAAGCAATTTCAATCTTATAATCTATCAAATTGGCTTCCTTCATCCTTCGGCTGGTTAGGATCTTTCTTGAAAATTGAATTCAATGAAAAATCACATTCGGAGAGAACTCCCTTTTGGCCGTGCCGCGAGAGCTGTTGACTGGGAGAGAAATCCGATAGCCTCATGAATGAGCTCCTAATGAACTCCTAAAGGATTAAGGTTTCAGAAGTTTTAATTAAAAAAAAACAGCTACAGAAGGACTTGCGAAAAAATGATGTATCATCACTGGTATTATTGATCATGAAGTCCTTGCTAAAAGCGATGTATTAATAAATAAGATACACATGTATTCATGATTACACCCGGAGAAAATCTTAATTTGAGTCAGGATGATGTTCTGATGCCTCATCAGATATTTCGATTTTTTACGGTATCAGGCCTCACACACTGGTTGATTATTTAGTCAACAGCGGTTATCCTCTACATGCCTAATATGGGTCATGAAAAGTTTGGGACTTAATGCTAAGTCCCAGCACTTCTAAACGCTTCTCCTATGGAAGTCCCCTAACCTCCTTCATCATTATTTGGCACTCTAAACCAGTGCCATGAATTCATCCTCATGAGGATGAATTGATGACTGTAGGCCCCCAAAGCGGGCCTGTAGGGCTGTAGGGCTGTAGGGCGAACTCTACTTTGGTATCAAAATCCATGTGGAGAGTATTCGTGTTTTGTATCTTCCTGCGGAAATCCTCCATGGAGTCTTAGAGACCCTCTTCGCACAGCCAAATGAGACCTACGGCGCAGACGAGCAGCATACTCCATGGAAATAAACGCCCCAGAACGATGTTGACACTGTCATTGAATCCTGCTCCGTTTTCGATCCAAAGGGTGATTCCAAAATACAGACTGCCGACGAGGTCAATCTTGCCGTTGGCAAGTGAGATGACCAACATTGGAGGAAGGACTTGAGTAAAGCGCATGATTGTTTCTTCGATTCTGGAAAACGATGCCCTGATGCTGGTTAGGTCCAAGGCGCACTTGCGTTTCTCAAAAACCTGTAGCATGTTGCGGATCTCACCAGCGCAGAGTCTGAAGATATAACTCCATAAGATCTTCCCGGCGATCATGATCCATGCAGAGCGTATAGGGAATAAGCCGAGGCTAATGAGCATCGATAGGTCGAATTCAACCAGACCCTGCAAGATCGGTATCTTTACGGTATCACGGAGAACCCTCAAAATCAGGACGAAGGCGGAGAACCCGACGAGGAGCAAAGGCTCGAGAGTGGGCATTCGAATCCCCTCCAATCGAGCAAGTTTGGGACTATTGTAGAACTGTGCTCATCCTACAACGCAGGCTTCTCCTTAGAAAAACCCTGCAATTCGGATATAGCGGACGGCGATGGCATCCAAATTTGCAAGATGATTGCATTCTTCCGATTTCGCAGGTTCCGCAGGCAGAAAAGGAAAGTCGCTGTGACTCCTCCCCTCAGGAGGATAATGTAAACTGAATAAGCGATTCCGAGGAAAAGGTTGATTTGTTTGGGCGATATGGGAATTCTGATATCTGAGTGGACGTCGTGGCTGGCGAGGCCAAAAAGAATTTTCACCCTGCGAAAATGAAGAAGTCGATGATAAGGCTCAGGCTTGTCTGCGAAGGCTGCCATCTCCTAGTCAGTCTCTTTCACTTTTGCGAAAGAAACGCGTATGTACGCCGTAATAACGCCGGTTATGGATGTATGGATTTGTTTGGTGGAAAGATTGCCGAATTGCGATGGGACGATGCGGAGCATTTTCTTGATTGGGGACCCGAATTAAATGGATTACTTCATTATTCATGGCGTTTATCAACCTCTCGGAAAATTGGATAGGCTGTCAACCGGTCTTCATATGAATGTCCAACACCCTTTAACCCTTCGAGTGGCAAGACAAACAACAAAAAGACGTCTGAGTGTTTGTCGGTAGAAAAACGTAGCTGGAACTTTTGACAGATTGCTGAAGTACAACATGCGCAATAAATCCCATATATATATATTAGAGTTCGTGGCGAAAAACATCGAGTTGCAATGAGCGACGATGGCAATTGTAGGAGATTTTCCGCGCGTCGCTCAGGGCGACGTTGGCGCTCAAACGCCATAAGACCAATCCATACTGATTCAACTATTTCATGTTCGCAAAAATCTTGTGCTTCATTAGTTCTTTTATCTGGTGAAAATAAAAAATCTTGCGAAAAATTGGAACCTAGATTTAAAATTCGGACCAAGAACTTCGTCTACCCGGCCATATCTCTACTTTCTTGCGGTCATCTTCGTACATAATGTGGGTTCAACCGGAGCTCCTCGGTAAAAAGAAATAGCAACTGACTGCACCCGTTGGGTCCCTTATCGATTGTGTGAGCAGGAAAAATTGATAAGGGTGGCGATGAGTCATCAAATGCTGGAAATATCATCACGGGCGATGAGGTCCGTGATTATCATGGAGAAGAGATTGGGTGGTGCCAACTGAAAGATTCAACTCTGAAGATAATTAGCGGATGGTTCTTCTTGGGTCAGCCTCGACAAACTTTCGACAAAGGGCAATTGTGTTCTGCTTCACCACAGTCGGTGGGCGCTCGGGACGGTCCTCATCTTCGAAGGAGCGACGCCCCACAGTGAAGCGCCGCATCCTCCTCCGAATCGTCTCGATCGAAGGGGAACAGTCCCCCATGAAGATACTCAGATCTGATTTGATTAGAGTTGCAGACTGTACCGGCTGCTGCCGGACAAAAATGAGGAAGAGAACTTATTGTTTTTTTTTGGCAGTCCGGCATTTCAGGTCATAATGAAAAATCAACCACTCTTCTAGAAGTTCCTGAGACGCAAGAAATTGGACCAGAACCTTGAAAATTTATAGGAAGATTGAGTTTCGATGGAAATCGGGGTGTTCAATTAAGAATCTACTGTGAGGAAAATAACCATAATTATTTTTTGGGACGGTCATTACGTTTCGAATCCTATTACACCAGCATACAACAGTGATTTTTGATTGACAATGATTTTTGTGAAGTTACCAGGCTCAGAAATAGTTCAGTCATGAGATTTATTGAAAGAACGTGGAGAAAATCGCTAATGCAAAATAATTGCGTGCAACCGGTGGAGAAATGTCCAAATCCGTTACTAAAAACATCATAGCGTCTAGAGAAGTAGTATTGCACTTCTTCGTGAAGAACACACACATGCCAAGAAGAACGATGAGAAAGGTAGTGGTAACACCGAGAATCCCCATCAGATATACACCATTCGCGTTGCATGAGCCGGGAACATACAGAAAGCTGTCCATCTGCTTTAATTCTCGCGATGAACTCCTCTTGGTGGAAGTAATCCTTCGAGAGATGTTCACGAACCTTTTCAGTACGCCCACTATTGCATTTAACACGTGCAAAATTTCAGTGAAAAGGCTCACGAATTCAACATAGTGATGAACACGGTGATTGAATGCTGCGATTAAGATATGTCCCATAGGAGATTGATGGCGAAGATGTTGCGGTTAGGCAGTTCTCGTATACGGAAAAAATGTGTTCGTTGAAGATGACGTCTTCAGTAATCATTCATAGGTATTTCATATTCTCATATCCATGATCTCTTGACCTATACTTATGCGAGGATTCTCGAATTACTTAAAGGTTGGGTTTTTTAGGCTTCCGATGGATATGATTAGCTCTGGGCATTTTTCAGGATGTGGATGTAGGCCATCTGAGATCGACCAGTTGGATTAGGAGTAAAACAGGTGGAGTAATTTCCAGAGCTTCATTTGCCAACTTTCATATCGTCAGTTGGAATGATATACACCTAATTCCGGAAAGACAAATATGATTGAATGAGAACAATGAGATAAGTGGTGGTGACACCGATAATCCCGACCAAAAGTGCTCGGTTGACATTGAAGAAGCCAGCAACACAAGTAGACCCGACTTTACCGATCATTTGAGTGTTGAACAAAGCGACTTCCATTTTTTCGTTCGCATCCAAATGGAGAGAGCTCATCCTGTTTACCTTCTCGCGGAACTCCTCCAGGGCATCCTGGAACCCCTGGCCCTCTTCGCACAGCCAAACCAGTCCAACTGCACAAGCAAGTGCAACGCTCCATGCGTACAAATTTCTCAGAACGAGGATGGCATTGTCATTTGGTCCAGCTTTCTGCCCGAAGGGGAGAGAAACGATGGCAAAATATAGACAGCTAACGAGTTCGATCAGGTCCTTGACAAGAATGATGACCAACATTGGAGCTAGGGCTTTGGTGAATCGCTTATTTTCGCCTTCGATTTCGAAAAATTTAGCCCTGATGGATATGTTATCCAAGCTGGAATGCCTTTCATCAAAAAGTAATTGCATGTT
Source organism: Darwinula stevensoni (assembly GCA_905338385.1). Lineage (NCBI taxonomy): Eukaryota > Metazoa > Arthropoda > Ostracoda > Podocopida > Darwinulidae > Darwinula > Darwinula stevensoni. The sequence continues at coordinate 49,661 of CAJPEV010001547.1, forward strand.
CCGGACTTGCCCATTGCTGAGTCGAAAGTTATGGCATATTAATACCATCCCAGAGACCTTGATCCATGTGGTGAGCAATGAAAAGTATAAGCCAAAGCTAAAGTTGACGATCTTGGTCATATCAATTTCTTCCATGTTTATAATTCCTTGTCGGATCTCAGCTGCTGTTTGGAAGGTGAATGCCAAGATGTATGTTACTATCAGGAATAAGGGCTCGAGGAAAGACGTATGGATACCGTCCAGTTGGGCAAGATTGGGACTATTATATCGTTCTTCCCAGGCTCGAACGTAGTCTTCTCTTCGCCAAAACCACGCCATTCGAAGAAATAATACGGCGACAATATTCGACACAAAGTAAATGCTATAGGCAATCATATTCACGTCCATCAAGCCTGTCACCCACCCACTATTTGCCATCTTCCACATCCAGAAAGAAAAGTTTACTGCGACACCTCCCCATAGGAGGAGCATGTAGATAGAATTCGCGATCTGCAACAAGTAGCTGATCTGTGTAGGAGATTTTGGATTGGAGATCCTGGCGTGGCTGGCGAGGCTGGTTAGGCCGAAGATGAGTTCCATCCGACGAAAGTGACGCATCGAATGGAGGAGGCGATGGTATGGCTCGTGCATGTCCACAAAGGCTTTTTGCGCTGCCATATCGTCCACGAATTCCGTCACTTTCTCAAGGCAGCTTTGAGGAAGCAACCTGAAAGTCCCTCACACCGACACTGACTGAAAACGGATATGTATTTTCGATCTAAGGGTAGCGTACCTTATGGGATAATGAGTTGTTGTGCCTCGGTGACGAGTCCTGATGAAATGGAATCATTTACTTTTCATGGGTTGTCATTCACGAGTGAAATTGGATGGGCTGTCAACGAGCGCGTGGATTGCAATGAGTGAAATCCAATGTTTTCCCTCATTGCATTGTGACGTCTTTATTTCTTGTGATATCTCTCGAAGAATGACATGCTTGTCTCGTGGAATATTTGACAAAATATCGTTGCTGGACAGGTGTCAAACGATTTGTAAGGGATCGATGGAATGGATGACCTAATTGATTACGTTATAAAACTATTTCAAAACATGTTCAAGTTTTCAGATAAATCCGTGGCGTCGTTAGTTATTTACGCTTTTGCATTTCTTTTCTTTTCCAAAGAGGAAATGGAGCAATTTCAATCTTACAGTATATTCTATCAAATTGGCTTCCTTCATCCTTCGGCTGGTTAGGATCTTTCTTGAAAATTGAATTCAATGAAAAATCACATTCGGAGAGAACTCCCTTTTGGTCGTGCCGCGAGAGCTGTTGACTAGGAGAGAATTCCGATAGCCTCATGAATGAGCTCCTAATGAACTCCTAAAGGATTAAGGTTTCAGGAGTTGTAATAAAAAAACAGCTACAGAAGGACTTGCGAAAAAATGATGTATCATCACTGGTATTATTGATCATGAAGTCCTTGCTAAAAGCGATGTATTAATAAATAAGATACACATGTATTCATGATTACACCCGGAGAAAATCTTAATTTGAGTCAGGATGATGTTCTGATGCCTCATCAGATATTTCGATTTTTTACGGTATCAGGCCTCACCCACTGGTTGATTATTTAGTCAACAGCGGTTATCCTCTACATGCCTAATATGGGTCATGAAAAGTTTGTGAGACAGTTCTTAATGCTAAGTCGCAGCACTTCTAAACGCTTCTCCTATGGAAGTCCCCTAACCTCCTTTATCATTCTTTTGGCACTCTAAACCAGTGCCATGAATTCATCCTCATGAGGATGAATTGATGACTGTAGGCCCCCAAAGCTGGATGCAATATTCAAACTGGGTTCTTACCAACGACGCATTCTACGGAGGAACACCACAGGAAAGGGGAAAAAAAACCACGCCTACAGATTCTGATGTGAAAAATTAGCCCTGTCGTATACTTAAAAGGGGAACATTTAGAGTGAAATTTCCTTAGCATAGGAAAGGGAATGAGGCACAATTGATACTATTTCCATGTCCTATGACGTCAGAGTCATAAAATGGAAGTGAATAAGATGATTATGCAGCGTATCCGCCAACAGGGTCAACTATTTGCTGAAATAATGAGTTTGACAGTTCTATAGATCACAGAAATTATATTTTCTTACTCATGATGGATGAAGGCTTTGGAGATGTAAACGAAAAAAAGTCGAATGGCTTTTTTGCTTCCAGGATTATTATTATTATTATTAGATTCCTAGGAAAATGCTGATGGAGAAATTTTCACTCACTATAGATATTATTTGCTGGGCTGCACAAATGCAATAGAGGCAATAAAGTCATTATATATTTTGGTTTTAAACATTTCTCATGTAAGTGTAATTATGACATATGTCTACGTCATTTAATAGACGGAACGGAATTCCTGAAATCCGTTTAAGCTAAACACTGTAAATCTGTATAACGCTGCAACTACTGAAGAGCGCGAAATACTGTAACAAGCCCAATAGAGCCAGATCAGCTAGAGCGTTTTTTCCATTAAATTATTCCCTGCCGTAAAAGTAGTAAAAATCAACTGAACAACTCGTGAAATCATGATGATTTTGTTATCTTTGACGCTTTAAGTTGCCTGGCTGAGAGCTGTCTAGCAACTTGAAATAGGTCTTATACAGGCATTTAAAATTATTCCTGGCAACTTCAATAATTTGAATGCTAAATCTATTGCAACAATATATTTGCATAGTTAAACTTTAAAAAATCTATTTGTATATAGTCGATCGTGACTGAGTGAGTGACTGACACTAATTATAACCATGTTCTAGAGAAGTTAGAAATCTGAAACTTGGTACACATTTGGCTATTGGGATATAGAGTTCAGAAAAAATCCAAATTTAGAGGTACATACCGTGGGGGCATCCTATTAGGGGGGGGAAAGATGTTTTCAAATATATATATTTACTTCTGCCAAACGGAGAGACATGGAAACCTGAAACTTGGCTTAGGCGTGCCCATTGAGACGCTGAATTCAAAAAAAAAATAAAATTTTGAATGCATGCCCTTGGAGCATATTTCCTGGGGTTGATGTTTTCAAGTAATTTTTTTGTCCTAGCGAACGTGCAGAAATGGAAAGATGAAACTTTTGTGGTGCATACCCTTACGGCTGAGCTAATGGCTGGGGCGGCTTTTCCTAATTTATTTTTGCACCAGCGGAAAGCGGAAACGTATAAGGCTGAAACTTGGTAGGCACGTAGTATTACGAGTACTAATTTCAGTAAAAATATTAAATTATAGGTTAACGCCATGAGAGCCCTTCTTTATGCAAAAGGCGAATTTTCCAAAATCTTCTTTAATACAATGAAAGAGAGAACTGAAGTAACTTCAGACTTTTAGCAGAAGTTCCTGTTCAATTGCTGAGGGCAAATCCGACTTTTCAAATATTTCCCCTCAGGCCAGAGTATAAAGAGATTTGAATTTAGGCATACAAGAAATAATCGGAGTAATAATTCGATAAAAAATAATGTTTTGTCCGTCATGGCACATATTCCGACAGGCACATAATTTTCCTACGTTTTTGCCACTTCAAAAATGAATTAATGAAACACTAGCATGGACAATGAGCGCCGAAGGCACGACCATAGCGATACATGAAATATATCGCATAGAAATATCTATATAAAAAATGCCTTTCTAGACTGGGAAATGATGGTCCTCATTTCCTTTTGCTTTTTTCGCAACTGCATTTCAGTCCTAATCAGAGATTTGTTATTATTTTTATATGGAAGAATTCTATCCTAGTGTGGGTAATGTGTGTTGTTTCTTTCTGACCGCCTTAAAAACGTCAGGAACGAACCGAAAATGTATTTACTGACCTTCAAATGAGATAAGAGATAATTTAGGAATAAGTAATACCTATTCGGTCCTCTTTGCTGTGTTTTCTGCTGGAAATAGATAAAATGTAATGTACACAGAACACAACTACAGAGTTATTACTAGTTGGTGAAGTCTCATTGAATGTACCTCATTTTGTAGTAGGACTCGATAATTCAACGAACAGGCTGATAGGACTGAATAAGAACAATGACATAGGTGGTAGCAGCACCAAGAATCCCTATTAAAAGTCCACGGTTCACGTTGAAGAAACCGGCAACTGATGAAGGGCGGACCTTAGCGTTCAATTGAGTGTTGAGCAGGGTGAGCTCTACTTTGGTATCAAAATCCAAGTGGAGAGTGTTCATGTCTTGTATCTTCCTGCGGAAATCCTCCATGGAGTCTTAGAGACCCTCTTCGCACAGCCAAATGAGACCTACGGCGCAGACGAGCAACATGCTCCATGGAAATAAACGCCCCAGAACGATGTTGACACTGTCATTGAATCCTGCTCCGTTTCCGATCCAAAGGGTGATTCCAAAATACAGACTGCCGACGAGGTCAATCTTGCCGGTGGCAGGTGAGATGACCAACAGTGGAGGAAAGGCTTGAGTAAAGCGCATGATTGTTTCTTCGATTCTGGAAAACGATGCCCTGATGCTGGTTAGGTCCAAGGCGCACTTGCGTCTCTCAAAAAGCTGTAGCATGTTGCGGATCTCACCAGCGCAGAGTCTGAAGATATAACTCCATAAGATCTTCCCGGCGATCACGATCCATGCAGAGCGTATAGGGAATAAGCCGAGGCTAATGAGCATCGATAGGTCGAATTCAACCAGACCGTGCACGATCGGTATCTTTACGGTATTACGGAGTACCCTCAAAATCAGGACAAAGGCGTAGAACCCGATGAGGAGCAAAGCCTCGAGAGTGGGCATTCGAATCCCCACCAATAGAGCAAGGTTGGAACTATTGTAGAACTGTGCTCATCCTTCAACGCAGGCTTCTCCTTGGAAAAACCCGGCAATTCGGAGATAGAGGACGGCGATGGCATCCAAATTTGCAAGATGATTGCTTTCTTGCGATTTGGCAGGTTCCGCAGGCAGAAAAGGAAAGTCGCCGTGACTCCTCCCCTCAGGAGGATAATGTAAACTGAATAAGGCTTGTCTGCGATGGCTGCCATCTCCTAGTCAGTCTCTTTCACTTTGCGAGAGAAACGCGTAGGTCCGCCGTAATAACGCCGGTTATGGATGTATGGATTTGTTTGGTGGAAAGATTGCCGAATTGCACTGGGACGATGTGGAGCATTTTCTTGACTGGGGTCCGGAATTAAATGGATTACTTCATTATTCATGGCGTTTATCAACCACTCGGAAAATTGGATGGGCTGTCAACCGGTCTTCATATGAATGTCCAACACTCTTTAACCCTTCGAGTGGCAAGACAAACAACAAAAAGACGTCTGAGTGTTTGTCGGTAGAAAAACGTAGCTTCAACTTTCGACAGATTGCTGAAGTACAACATGCGCAATAAATCGTATATATATATTAGAATTCGTGGCGAAAAACATCGAGTCGCTATGAGCGACGATGGTTATTGTAGCAACTTTTTCGCGCGTCGCTCTGGGCGACGTTGGCGCTCAAAGGCCATAAGACCAATCCATACTGATTCAACTATTTCATGTTCGCAAAAATCTTGTGCTTCATTAGTTCTTTTATCTGGTGAAAATAAAAAATCTTGCGAAAAATTGGAACCTAGATTTAAAATTCGGACCAAGAACTTCGTCTTCCCGGCCATATCAACCGGAGCTCCTCGGTAAAAAAAAATAGCAACTGACTGCACCCGTTGGGTCCCTTATCGATTGTGTGAGCAGGAAAAATTGATAAGGGTGGCGATGAGTCATCAAATGCTGGAAATTTCATCACGGGCGATGAGGTCCGTGATTGTCATGGAGAAGAGATTGGGTGGTGCCAACTGAAAGATTCAACTCTGAGGATAATTAGCGGATGGTTCTTCTTGGGTCGGCCTCGACAAACTTTCGACAAAGGGCAATTGTGTTCTGCTTCACCACTTTCGGTGGGCGCTCGAGACGGTCCTCTTCTTCGAAGGAGCGACGCCCCACAGTGAAGCGCCGCATCCTCCTCCGAATCGTCTCGATCGAAGGGGAACAGTCCCCCATGAAGATACTCAGGTCCGATTTGATTAGAGTTGCAGACTGTACCTGCTTCTGCCAGGCAAAAATAAGGAAGAGAATTTATTGTTTTTTTTTTTTTGGCAGTCCGGCATTTCAAGTCACAATGAAAAACCAACCACTCTTCTAGAAGTTCCTGAGACGCAAGAAATTGGACCAGAACCATGAAAATTTATAGGAAGATTGAGTTTCGATGCAAATCGGGGTGTTCAATTAAGCATCTACTGTGGGGAAAATAACCATTATTATTTTTTGGGACGGTCATTACGTTTCGAATCCTATTACACCAGCATTCAACACTGCTTTTTGATTGGCAATGATTTTTATTGAAGTTGCCAGGCTCAAAAGTAGTTCAGTCATGGAATTTATTGGTACAACGTGGAGAAAATCGCTCATGCAAAATAATTGCGTGCAACCGGTGGAGAAATGTCCAAATCCGTTACTAGAAACATCATAGCGTCTAGAGAAGTAGTATTGCACTTATTCGTGAAGAACACACACATGCCAAGAAGAACGATGAGAAATGTAGTGATAACACCGAGAATCCCCATCAGATATACACCATTCGCGTTGCATGAGCCGGGAACATGCAGAAAGCTGTCCATCTGCTTTCACTCTCGCGAAAAACTCCTCTTGGTGGAAGATCCATCGAGAGATGTTCACGAACCTTTTCAGTACGCCCACTATTGCCTTTAACACGTGCAAAATTTCATTGAAAGGGCTCACGAATTCAACATGGTGATGAACACGGTGAATGGATGCTGCGATTAAGATATGTCCCATAGGAGATTGATGGCGAAGATGTTGCGGTGAGGCAGTTCTCGTATACGGAAAAAATGTGTTCGTTGAAGTTGATGTCTTCAATAATCATTCATAGGTAATTCATCTTTCTCATATCCATGATCTCTTGACATACACTTATGCGAGGATTCTCGAATTACTGAAAGGTTAGGTTTTTAAGGCTTCTGATGGATATGATTAGCTCTGGCCATTTTTGAGGATGTGGATGTAAGCCTTCTGAGATCGACCAGTTGCATTAGGCGTAAAGGAGGTGGAGTAATTTGCAGAGCTTCATTTGCCAACTTTCATATCGTCAGTTGCAATGAAAAAAGATTCGGACTATTATATCGTTCTTCCCAGGCTCGAACGTAGTCTTCTCTTCGCCAAAACCACGCCATTCGAAGAAATAGCACTGCGACGACATTCGCCACGAAGTAAATGCTAGAGGCAATCATATTCACGTCCATCAAGCCTGTGGCCCACCCACTATTTGCCGTCTTCCACAACCAGAATAAAAAGTTTATTGCGACACCTCCCCATAGGAGGAGCATGTAGACAGAATTCGCGATCTGCAACAAGTAGCTGATCTGTTTAGGAGATTTTGGATTGGAGATCCTGGAGTGGTTGGCGAGGCTGGTTAGGCCGAAGATGAGTTCCATCCGACGAAAGTGACGCATGGAATGGAGGAGGCGATGGTAGGGCTCGTGTTTGTCCACAAAGGTCTTTTGAGCTGCCATATTCCCCTCAAACTCGGCCACTTTCTTGAAACAACTTCGGGAAAGCATCCGGAAAGTCCCTCACTCCGACACCGACTGAAGACGGATAATTTATTTGTTGAAGAGGGGCGTATATTAAGGGTAATGTGTTGTGGTACCCTGGTGACGAGTCCTGATGAAATGGACTCATTTAATTTTCATGGGATGACCGTCACGAGTGAAATTGGATGGGCTTTCAACTAATATCAATGAGTGCATAGATTGCAATCAGTTATATCCTCTATTTTCCCTCATGGCATTGGGGCATCGTTATTTCTTAAAATATTCAAGTTGTGTCGATAAAGTTCTGGGAGTGATTTTTTTGGTACTAATATCAATGAGTGCATAGATTGCAATCAGTTATATCCCCTATTTTCCCTCATTGCATTGGGGCATCGTTATTTCTTAAAATATTCAAGGTGTGACGATAAAGTTCTGGGAGTGATTTTTTTGGTTTGTTATTATCAGAAACATTATTTTCATTCCATGGACTGACAAACAACTTTTTTTTTACAGTTAGTAGTTAACATCCGAGGTAGCACATAATTTTGATTGAACGTTGATTTGTTGTGGATCGAATGTAGCACCGTTGAAGTTTTATTCTTCCATATTGAATCAACATCGATTGAAAAAAATTGCTTTATTTTTTTGACTGATTAGAGGGTAGGTGAAATGACGCCTTGCCAAAATTCTATCGCAAAAAGCAAGATAAAAAGATCCAAGATAAATACTCGCGAGAATATATACTGGTCGCCAAAAAGAATTCACAGCAAGGAGTTGAACGATCTTGATGAAGTTTGGTAATCATATTCGTATTTGTGCGTCATGAAATTGTTGCTAGTTTCAAGGTCGTAGGTTGAATATTTGCAGAGAAAACTTTCCAACCATCCCAATTTAAATGGGGGCGGAGGGGTCGTGTTTATTGTCCACAAAGAACATCTAGAAGGAGTTTAGTAATGAAATGCGAAACAGGAACTTCTACTGATATTTAGTACAATGAAGCAAAGTTTGAAGGTCATAGGATGGAACTATGCAGGGAAAACATGCCCTTAAGGCCGAACGCCCTGAGGGATGGGCACTTGGGCGATTGCACTGATCAGGCCAGTTTCCTTTCCTGCTTCCCTCCATTTTTCTCAGCTTCGCTTCAACCGTTTATTTTTCGTCTTTAAACCCATGCCAGGACGACGTCGACAGAGACAGTTTCGCCAACTTCACTAGTTCTATTGAGATTAGTTGGAGCACTGATTCATATAATCATCCTTTCAGGGATCTGTTTCTGCTCCGCATGAAGTCAACTTGGAAACTGAACCTTATTCCCTCCGTCCTGCGGGCCAGAGGTTTCTGGAGACTTCTTCGACGACTGGGGTCCCTCTTAAGCCCAATTTGCGAAAGAATTCAAATGTCTTCATCTGTGGTGTTTGTGTGTAAAAATAATCTAGCACCTCAAAGGGAAAGTATTGGGGATAATTCCAGTTGTATGAAATAGGTGACTATCCTTTGCGGGTCCCCGCCAGCATCTCCAACCCTAACTCACAGAAACGGATGATACCACATCCCTGCACTCTGCGCTTTCGGGGAGGGATTCCGTCGGCCTCCACCAGTTGTATGAAATAGGTGACTATCCATTGCGGGTCCCCGCCAGCATCTCCAACCCTAACTCACAGAAACGGATGATACCACATCCCTGCACTCTGCGCTTTCGGGGAGGGATTCCGTCGGCCTCCTTACTTTAAAATCGTTTTTTCCTAGTGGTAATGAATGCTTCTAGGTATGGGATTGGCAAACGCGGGCACCATCGCTTCGTCCCTCCAAATCCTGAATATATTTGTTTTCCACTTGTTGGTGCGAAAGAAGGTTTATAAAAATCGAAACATCGCTCTACTAGAAGAGATGCATTTGCCGCGCCTTCTCAGAAGATACTTGTCGTGCTCCATGTCTTGGCTGCAAATAATTCTACTAGTTCCTGAGACGGTGCCTGCTTATTAAAGAATAAGCAACTATTGTGTATGACTGCACGTCACTTTGAACTACGTTTGCTTGCATTCTAGTAAGCCCTACTCACGCTATTTTTTTAGTTTTCAAGCTTGCTTACCGTTTTTATTCGATTTGCAGATATAATGAAGCACTTTAATCCACTCCAACGTTAGATTGTTAGCTTCAAATCACGATATTTTCATCCACTCACTTTAAAGACTGCAGGCACACACCGCCTTTGCTATGGAAAGGTCGAATTGATCACACTTTCCACGAAAACAGGGTGAGTATAATCATAGGGCCAATAATGCTAGAGTATTGCAATTTAGCCAAAACGGTCATTGCGATTATTTTAAGCATGTAAACAAGTTATTTTATTACTTTAAACGTTTTCACTTAAGCACATTTTTAAGTAACCACACTTACCCCGTTTTAGGGGTAAGCGTGATCTTGGAAAGAGGAAATGTGATCATGAAACAAATAATAGTGAGGCTAAGTGGTATATGTGAAATGAGCAATTATCGCAATGAACCCTTTCTTTGAGTGGGACTCGATAATTTAACAAAGAGGCTGATAGGACTGAAGAAGAACAATGACATAGGTGGTAGCAGCACCAAGAATCCCTATTAAAAGTCCACGGTTCACGTTGAAGAAACCGGCAACTGATGGAGGGCGGACCTTAGCGTTCAACTGAGTGTTGAACAGGGTGAGCTCTACTTTGGTGTCCAAATCCAAGTGGAGAGTA
>CAJPEV010001548.1:0-63398 GCA_905338385.1 Darwinula stevensoni
GAGGAATCTTGGTATTGCAACTGTGGGATGGTCAGCTAAAGTTTCATATGGAAAGTGTGATGTTAACTTTGCAAAAACTTGATATTATGTACTTCACGTCAGATGGAGTGACGTCTAGTTTACGTAAAATACACGGACACTTGGTGACGTAAATATAGGAACGTAAATTTTACGTAAACGTGATATCATTTTCATGGCAATCGCAAGATATTTACATTGTTTGCAAAAAATGTATATCATGTTTACGTAAACATGCTACTTGGGCAGTGTTTTATCCTTTCATTTCAGGAATCAATAAATTGTATTTGGTTCCCCGACTGCCTTACGGCTCTTATTGTGTCGAACCCCGCAGAAACGTCTTCATAACTCTTGTTCCAGTTCTCCCAAACCCATTCCTGTGACCTTCCAATCTTTCTTGCGATCCAGGTCTTGATGTTGATAGAGTTAATGCCTAGTCTCGTGCCACACGGAAGGCAATGTCGCGAAATCTACCTCGTGTCCTGGTCCGTTCACGAGCACCGGTCTTTTCAGCCGTAACTCTTGGAGATCAGAAAGTAGAGACTTAAACCCCTTGTTGAACAAGGAATTCAGAGGTACTACTCTTTTAATACATGTTCTGGTCCAATGGCTAAGGGAGGAGGAACAGATTTTTTTTGACCCCCTGTATGAACAGTCCAGGGAAAAATGTAAAAAATATTTCCACAGAATCCCCCCCCCCTCCTTGCTGGACATTGCATGCCTGAATGCACTCATACTCATCAGGAAAAAGATGAAACTATGAAGAGACAGGAGTTCCGGATAACTTTATTAAGAATCTGAGAAGTATGCCACCGTGCAAGAAATACCACTCAAAAGACACCCTAAGTCACTGCGGCCCTCGCACCTACTTGAGAGCCATTTTTGGGGCGTAATTCTGTCTACTACCAAGAAGTGAACAACTAGAAGGTGTACGATGTGCTCCGAAGTGGTGAACGAAAGGACCAAGTACTGGTGGGCAGATTGCGGCGTAGGACGGTGTGTTGTACTGTGTTTCACAATGTACAAATCGAAATCAATTTTATAGACAGGTACCAAGAAAAGTTGTTCTGAATCGGTCACGAAAGGAAAGTATGCTTTGATTGCACAATCCGATTCAGTAGGACTTCGAATATTCATTCAAAACAATTTTTTAAATAACAATGTGCGCTAGCGCGCCACGCGCCCGAGAAAAATTACCCTTCAAGCGTGCCGCCTGCCCTAGGAAATTCCCCAGTTAAGTATTGAATAGTTAAAAATCTCAGTGGGTTTTGATCTGTCTGCAATGATTCCTCTGAATAAGGCAAAATATCGGTTTAATACGAGGCGATACCATTGTGCAGGATGCAAGCCGTGCAGCCAGTCCATTGCGACTGATGGAAATAATCCGACATTATCGACGAAAGAGGACCTCTGGACCTACTCTTTTATAATCACGAACCGGTGTCTAAATATAATATAGCATTATGGAAAATGCGCGGTTCAAAAATCGCTTCTTTGATAATGAAGTATTTTCCCTGAAAGTAAAGCTGCATTATCGGATAGTGCTCTGTTCAAAAATCCACCCTAAAAAATGAATCAGCTTCTTTAGATATACTATGAACAAAATCTCCATTATCCACGGCCCGTTTCTTCTCGTGTCTTCATTTCATTCCTTAAAGTAACTTGCGAGGATGGGAGGAGCTAGAACAATGCTGAGAATAGAATTTATGAAAAACAATCCTCTCCAAAATTTGTCATATGATGCAACCTTGCTGGACATTGGGCCAAGAGAGGGTAGCTTCTACCATAGCTTTGCTCATGCCAAAAAAAACAAAAGCCCTTTTAAAGTCATGATTGAAATCAACCGACCCAAATTCTGAATGCCAATGCATCCTGTGACATGTGCCAATCCAAATTCAAATACGTTGGCCATATTATCAGTCACCAATAGAGGAATCTGAATGGGTACATAAAGGCATGATGATAAAGCTTCTAGGCAAGAGAAAACTGGACTCTGAGAAAATAATATCCACTCGAGATGTTCGGGGGAACGTTCAGCTAATTTTTTTTTTCGGAATTTAGGAGGTGAGCAGGAGGAAAAAATGTACAGGGTGGGCCAAAGAAAACGGACAGTTTCCAACGATACCCTTCACTTCACTCACTGCATATATTTTAATGCGGTTTGCGGCATTTGAAAGGGGAATGCATACGCTTTAAAATGCTTAACTTATATTTCAAATATATTCGACAGTTTTAGGAATTCGGGAGCTCATATGAACAACAAACAAAAACTGCGTTGCTGCGCACTCGGACGCAGATGGCATGTGACCTTCAGCCGCCGCCTGTCCATCCACACTGTTACAAAAACAACGGTCTTTTTGTTTGTGGTTCATATGAGCTTCAGAATTTCTGAAACTGCTGAAAATATTTGAAACGTAAGTACACTATGTTAAAGCTTAGTCATTTCTCTTTCAAATGCCGCAAACCGCATTAAAGTATATGCATTGCGTGCAGCATCGCGTATCGTTAAAAACTGTCCTTTTTTTGGCCCACCCTGTATTTAACCCATTGGCTTGAACTTACAGAACTCTTCTGTAATCAATCTTTAGTGCTTAATATCTCAAATAGTACATAAGTTTCTCACTAGATGTTAGCACCGGCGCAAACCTCCTTGAAATTCACAGAAAAATTTATGAACGCTATTCGAATATACACTTTTGTGTACAAGAATGTAGGAATTTATGTCCAGACCAACACGTTATAAAAGAGAAAACTTACGCTGCGAGTTTTCTCCAAAATCTCGGTAGCCATGAAAATAAAGTCTGTTTTTTTTTTTTTAAAGTTTATAAGTCTTTAGTGCTACGGGAGGCGGTTATGCTGGGAATTTTATAACCAGCAGACTGAATTTTTCTTTCTACTCAAGAGGTGGCGCAACTTGGCACATTGCTGCGCGTGCTTGATCTGTGCAGTTGCATTTGCATTTGTTGAACTTAGTTCTTTTTTAATTCACCTGGACAATTACTTTTACCAGTCAATAAATTCTAGGCTAGTTGATTTTGTTCGATTTCCAGCATTATCTTATCTACTCGTAAATATTTCAGCGAATTACAATTAATAGGAATATATTTTTTTCGATAAAAGTTCTCTGTAAGAAAAAACCCCACTAATATCCTTTTCAACTATCCGTTTTCTATTCCATGCCACTCCCAACGAGGCAACTTAGGAACGGTGGAACAGGATCACATAAAAACAGATCGCATTCAAGTTGTCCCACCCAAAGGAATGACTTGCATCGGACTTCCACAGCGCTTTAAGACTAGATTTAAGACTAGGCAGAAGTATAGGGTGTAAAAAAAAAAGTCAACGTCGCAAGAATAAATAAATATATCAACCAAAAAAGTAACAATTCTGAAGCGTAACAATTCTATTTACCCTCTTCCTTTTTTTCGTTTTTAAAAAAATGCAAATAAAGGCAATTTTGTGACAATAATTATGCACAATTTAAGATTCCATTGTCAAAAAATGTATTACTCTCAACAAATATGATTTAATTTCATGTCCTCATGATCCTCGAGGCATCTTGGACCGATCTTATGAAGTTGACCTCATGAGGTCTTATGCCTCATGCAAGCTCGTCCCTGCTGGAAGAACCTCATGAGTTTTCCAAACAGAGGTCTCATAATCTTCATGAGCAATGTGGCAGATCTCATCAGTTTATAATGAGTTCTATTTAATAATTAAAAAAAAACAGCGTTGGGTTGGATAGGCAGCTTCTAGGCAATACGTACAGGTAGGGTTTTGGATTATCACTAGCGGTAGGGTGTCGAAATAATTTTTTTGAACATGTTTTCAAGTGTGGACATTGCCCGAGAAAGCGTTTAAGTCGAAATGAACGTCAGCAAAATTCCATGAGGCTACCTACCCGCTGCTCGCCGCTGCATAGTCGAGGATGCAACAATGCAAGCAATCGAATGCGCTAGCGATCCGTATTTTTCCTGCCTTTGCGTGCAATTCTGCTCTGCACTGATGGTTGTTAGAACTTCCCTTCATCAGAAACATGGCACAGAAGTCAGTAAAATCAGCGCGGAAAGAACTTAGTCATTGAGAATCTTCTAAAGCGTCTGAAGGCCAGCTGGCGTTATGGAGAAGCAGACCTTCAGCACATCCTTCAGACAGTGTCAAAGAAATTTTCAGTGTCCTATATCTCGCCTCAGAATTGTAATGATGGTTTCAGCAGAAGAAAGCTCCATCAGTGTCTTTTCAGTTGCCAAGTTGTCTAAACCTTGCCAATCTTTCCTCAAAATTGTAGCGAAGAGACTAGAACCAAATCATGAAAGAGATGAAAACAAAAACCCTTTCCAGAATTTAGACTTTAGTCGCGCACCTCGGAGTCGGAAAGACCCAGAAAAATGATATTCGCAAATCGTGACGCAAAATTGGACCCTGTGAACTGGCAAAATAAGAGCTCAATAGTTGTGTTAGATTTTAAGAGGGCAGAAGGCTTAAAGAGGGATCTGACCATAGTATGTCCATGGCAAGGTGTAGGAGCTATTGCGGCAGTAGTAGTGACCCTATCTGCGTCATTTAAAGAATGTCTAAAAAAAAAAGGGGGGGGGGGTTGAAACTATAAGATTCGACTTTTCGCGTATTATCCTGAGCTTTCAAAAAGATTCCTTTAGCAGTTTAAAAGACAAAGGATTATGCTTAGGCAATAGAAGCACGAAAATGAATAAATTCTAAATCAAGATATAAAAAAAGGAAATTAGGCTAGAATACATTTATTCGCTATCACTGCCGTTAAAGGACATGTTGATGATTCCAGCATGCACCTTCAGAATCCTTTTAAGATTCTAAACTACTGACTAATGGCACTTTTATATTATTGGAAACGGATTCCTGATCCAGTGAGGAGGAACTCTCGATTGGGACTTGGTTCACAAACTGGGTTGACCCAGATTTGGAATCATTAGAAACTGCTTTGAGTGGTTTCGGTATCACAACGTCACCCTGCGGTGGTCCTCGCGAAAGGGACAGGACTCCTATGGTGAATGGCATCACGGCCCATTAAATCCAACCCGTGAATTCTACTAACACATGCTTCCATTCATTTGATTGCAATTCCTAAGCGGGTTAACCTCATGAAAACCTCATGGGTATGCATGAAAACAATGAGTAACAAATGAGAAAACATATAACAGAAAATGACCATCAGCCCTCTTCATGTGATGAGTGATGCTTGGATAAAACTTCTCTTCAGAGAAACCACATCTAAATGGAGTAGAGAAAATAGGTCGATGTGGTGGCGGCAACGTCACAACTCTCCTCCAAAAGAAAATAATTCAATTACTGGCAAGAAACATTCGACTCAGGCAAGACTTGGATTATACTAAGACGTGCAGTTTTCGGAGTAAAGGAAGAGAGCAATGAATGCATCTAGTTTGCTGCAGGACTTTGGAAGCAATTAAACAAGCTTGAACCATAAACCATCTGAAGAAGGTTAAAAACTCCTAATTACAGAAGTTTCATCACTGCGAAGAGGGAAATACACTTCACTTTGACATAAGTGTCATAAGAAGAGGAGCAACAACAATGCCAAAAGTTGACCTCATAATTGTATTTGACATCTCACAAATTTGACTCTACATTCTACTAAGTCTAAGTACATCAAAAAGCCATTTGATGTTTCTTCCTTCTAGGAAATTCATGGAAGTTGATGGGTGAAAAAGGTGGCACTTTCTTATCTGAAGAGCATATCCACACATCAATTATCAGAAAGAGCCTACCGCAAAAAAATGACTACAATCAACTATTATTTATCCAAGAGCCTGCTCCAATTAGAGTCAATACAGGAAGCAACTTCAATTCAAAAGTCTTCCACCAGAAAGGAGCCTTAGTAGGGAAGAACAACCATAGAATGGGTGGAGAAAAGAACCGCCCCATTAACTTCAAAGTCTACAACCTTTTGCTGAAGGCAAAAGAAATATCAAGGTCAGCACAGAAGCAGGTTCGTGAAACAGCACGTATTGGCAGATCTTCCATATCCCTTCCCCCAGTGACAATCAAGGGATGGCAAGCATCCAGACATTCCAAGTCTCACAAACTTATCCCATCTGCACATAGACATGAAATATATGCAACAGGAAAGACACCTCTACAGATGCAGGTAACTTCTACAGATGATGACAACAGAGCTAATGATTTTAAATTTCCAGCCCAAGTGAAACTTTCAGGAGCAGAGGCAGGTACCCTTTTCCACGCTGCAAAAGAACATGAAAGACAACATGAAAGTCGAAAAATGAATGAAATGGGGACTAGCTTTACGAAAAAAAATGAGTACGAACAGTCAGTCTCTCATGAGGCTAAGTCAAGATCAAAAAATATTGTGAAATCCAGAATATCTAATGAAGGAAAAAATGAAAGATCCCCCCACTTCAAACTTGATATGATTCACTCTACATCCTTCACACCTCAATTGAAAACCCAAGAGTCTAAGATGTGGCATGGAAAACCTGTCATTCACATCGATGACACCTATGGACCTCCACAAACTCATCTGACAGGCACATACTCCACCCCTGATGAAAGCTCTTCCCTCACATCCTACGGATCTATTCAAGAAAATCAGTATTCTACATCGGAGGATGAAAAAGCCCACCTACACATCGATGACACCTATGGACCTCCACAAACTCATCTGACAGGCACATACTCCACCCCTAATGAAAGCTCTTCCCTCACATCCTATGGATCTATTCAAGAAAATCAGCACTCCACGTCGGAGGATGAAAAAGCCCACCTACACATCGATGACACCTATGGACCTCCACAAACTCATCTGACAGGCACATACTCCACCCCTGATGAAAGCTCTTCCCTCACATCCTATGGATCTATTCAAGAAAATCAGCACTCCACGTCGGAGGATGAAAAAGCCCACCTACGCATTGATGACACCTATGGACCTCCACAAACTCATCTGACAGGCACATACTCCACCCCTGATGAAGGCTCCTCCCTCACATCCTACGGATCTACTCAAGAAACCGTACCTCCACCTGAAGAGAGCCCCTCCAGTACATTTGAAGGCACTGACCAGATCAACATCAAAGGCTCATTTGGATCTGCATTGCATCACATGAGAGAGATGTATTCTGCTCCGGGCGGTCCTCCTGTAAGGAAACTATCCGACTTCCAGCAATCAAGCATTAGAAATGTTCCATGGGTGGGGAATTCCATATTTAATTTACCAAATAACTTATTCAAGTCGGGGAGAACTGAGGTGAGGCCAACCATTGCTAAACTACAGCCTGTTCATCTGTTGCAAATGGCAACAGTATCTCCATTGCGACTTGAGAATGAAGACGCAGCAGATTCTAACTTTGACAAGTATTCATACCATTCTACTAATTTCATAGGTGAGATGATGCCAAGGGCAAAACGGGGCTCTGATAAAGTAACACGGATAAGAAACCGGGATCCAGAGCCTGATCCTGGCACATGGAGGTTACATACAGATGCAAAATACAGCCTGTTGGCAGACAGCTTTGCTCCCCTTCGAGGTGAAACCCCTCTCCCACATGAAGGACCGCATGATCTCCTACCATACATTCCCTGATTGCCCCAATTACTGAATTTGATCCCACATTTTTTTGTATGAAGTGTTTTGTTTTCAAGGCACAGTAGAAGGCTGCACAAAGCATGTACATGAGATGCACATTGTTTATTTCACTTGTTGGTCATGAAATTACAGAAACAAGATTTCTTTCATATCTAATGACCTTCCTTGTCTCAGGGCAGTTTCTCAATCAAGTCACATCAGGACTATTGAAGGTCAACCTTGGATTTGACCACATAAACAGGTGGTAGGAGATAAGTACCACAGGTGCACTTATTACCTGTAATGAAATCAAACCCTCCAATCCGGGTAGAACACCTGGGGCATTTCAGGTTCCCTTTTCTCCACTCTCCCTGGGAAAGAGTACATGGAACCATGAACAAAATCTACTAATTGGAGTGACAATCATCAACCAATCATATCATTTATTCATGGTAAAGGGCAGGGAGGCCCAACCATTCCAATGGGATTTTCCCTTTTCTTTTATTTTTTTTCAGACCTTTTTCAAGGAGAACCTCAGAAGGCAAAATTATAAAAATTTAATCTGCTGTAAAGTCTTGGGAAAGCAACAAATCCAGCAGGAATAGAGGAGATTTAGCAATACGATAGAGGAGAGATTCCTCAGGATAGCACAGAAAATGTAAATTTCAAAATACTACCCATTATCAGAGCAGAGTAGCTGGAAATTCAGACAGCAGTGAGAAGGAAATGTGAATGAAAAATGAAAACGGCTGTAGTGCAGATTGATTTGAAATACCTGATTCAGAGTTTCCAGGACCCAATCAGGTAGGAGATGATCATCTTGAAGATAGAGGATGAGAGTGGAGCATGAGGAGAATTCATGTGCTGCCTCACCATGGGCAGTGAGGATATTTGTCGTAGATGAATCAAGCAAGGGACTCCGGCAGACTCGACATCTAACCTGCATGATCCCTCCACATATTTCTGTGTTCCAACTGGCACAAATAGATATTATCATATACTCATGCCTGCAACCCTAGGGGACTGAAGAGAATACAATGAAAAGAAACTTCAAGCAAGATATTGAATTTATACTTTTTCTCAGCCAGCCAAGTAAAATATGACTGTGATGATATCACTGCTTAGTTGTCAACAGTCAACTATCCAGTCAATTCCATCATCAGATTCACATTACCTAGGCTGACTTCAAGTTGGCTGCAAACATAGATACTCATGCTCAAATACATAGCAGGGGGCTAAGCAATGGCACACAATACAGGGTGTCCATAAGGTCCCTATCTATTTTTATGAAAAAAAAATAAACTCCCTTCACACTTCAGGTTCAATTATAGCAGTGGATAAACTTAAATCACTTAAGCATTGTTTCATAAAGAAGCACTAGTTCATCTCCATATGTCCACCATTCATATCATGGCATTCTTGCCATTGGTCGGTGGTAGCCTTCAATGTATTGCGCAACATTGCAGATGTTATGGATTAAACTGCAGCATAAATTCAAGTTGTACAATCCTGCAAGTCATGAACCTTGCTTCTGTAAACCTACAGCTTGATAAATCCTCACAAAAACGTCCATTGGTGTCAGTTCCAGTGACTGTGGCACCCATGACCTTGGCCTATCCACTGCTCAGGAAATAGAATTTTATCCTCTCTGGCACTGTCAGCATGGTGTGTTATTTAGTTATCTGTCCCTCTTTCCACTATTACAGAACTCCTCTGTCAATAAAACCTGAAATTTAAAAGAAATTTATCATTTTTCATCAAAATAGATGGTGACTTTATGGACACCCTGTATTTAGCGTCCCCTCTGGTAGAACATTGACTAGATCAGCTCTTTAAGGCACAGTTTTTTAAGCACAGTTAATTAAGGAGTTTCTAGAGATGCTCTCGAAATTTTGTCTACTTTATACACACTTGGAACCTCTGGCTTATATGCTACAGGATGCTTCAGGAGTATGGAAACTGGAGGTTTCCCAGTCAAGCACTTTGCTGCTGTGCCTGAAGACATAAAGAACCACACTGCCTTCTCTGAGGAACTTCTCAAACCTTATCCCTCACTGTTGCAAATGCATAGAGATACTTCTGGTGGACATACAACATTTTAAGGGCTTCCATAAAAAGTTATAATTAGGGCTATCGATCCGATTAAAAAATGTAATAGATTACTCGTGAGCCATTTGGTCGGCGTATCAATCGAATTTTAATCGATTCCTTAGTTCCTCCATGAATCATGTCCAAGGCGTTGGGCATGATTCTGCTTGTGTCATGTCAAACACCTAGGCGAGCCTCAGGAAGTGACTCAAAGTGATGCAGTCGCTAACAGCAGTTACCATCCATACATACTCCGGTTCAACCTACAAGTGACACATTTCAATCGGCGAGAGAATAATTACAACGTAGCCAGATGAATCATGAAACGTTAGCAGAGCACTGAGGCCCTTTGCCATTTAGCCAAGCCATGCCGGAAGGATGCACAAATGGAGGTATACAGTGACACTTCATTACGCGGAGATTTAAAGATTCATTATCGATTCACGGGAAACACGGATAGAAGAGAAGAAAAAGCATATGAGAAGGTTTCACACTTTCGTTTTCTCCTCTCTCGTCTGTTGCCAGCTTTCCCTCTCTCCCGATTCATTCCCGGGGTTCCCACAGACCTTCGCCGACGTACTTAAACGTACACCTCTCTCCCCCCAGTCTCTACATTATCCTCTTTCCTGCCTCTCCTGTCCCACGTCCGTCTAAATCCTTTATTCCTTCTGCGCGTTCCCTTGCAACTCCTTCAATACGACTTTCTTTTCTCCATTCGCATCCAGTGACTTTTCAGTCTCTCTAGGCCGCTGCTACCACGTACCTTCGCCTGACGCGCGAGGCCTGCAAGGTTATACGGGATGCGTACCAGTACACTTGTGGATACTAATTGGTCAGGAAGCTTCATTTTTGGAATTGTATGAAAGCGATAGCTTTGTTATTGTGTGTTCCCTTTTTCAAAAATAGAAAGTAGTTTTTTAGGAAGAGTGAGCAGTTTGAAAACAACTATCTTCTATAAAGCCAATCATTACATTTCATTCCCTAGATAAAGCATTCCTTTTTGGTTGTTTGGCAAAACTATGAACTACACAGTCAAACTATACGGGGAAAAAGAGCCATTCAGGAGACGATTTGGGGGTCGATTAAAATTCGATTAATTTCGACTAATTTTTTAATCGCGATTAATACTTGAATCGATTAATCTA
This sequence comes from Darwinula stevensoni, assembly GCA_905338385.1. Classification (NCBI taxonomy): domain Eukaryota; kingdom Metazoa; phylum Arthropoda; class Ostracoda; order Podocopida; family Darwinulidae; genus Darwinula; species Darwinula stevensoni. The sequence continues at coordinate 10,828 of CAJPEV010001548.1, forward strand.
ATCGAATTGACAGCCTTAATCATAAAAACTTAACAGAAATAAGCTCTTCTTATCTGAATAATACCAATGGATTCTACAAAGGGGTTAAAGAATGTGTGCCATCCTATAGTAACGGCATGTTTCTTTCTCTTCTCAAGTTTCCAAACAAGTTTTGAATGTGAGGGCTGCAGAACAAAAAAATGACTCATGATTAGTTGTTATGTTCATAGAGTATGTCTGAGAAACTGACTGCACCCATTCCTTTCATGATCAAGTATGAAATGGAAGGAAAGAGAGATGGGCAAGTGGGAGTACATCCCAGGCATTCATGCTCAACATATGAATGCCAGCCAAATCCTATGGCTGCAGCTTTTATATGTAAAGAAAAAAAATGAGCACACAAGGATATGGAAAAAACTGAACCACTTCATTTACTGAAAAAGACAATTGTGATACATGTTCTACTAGATCAAGTTCATTTTCAAATTTTATCAGGACCCTTTTCTTTTACAAAAGCACGAGCTCCTTGAAGGATCAACAAGAGCACATGTGATCCTTTTTTATTCCTTGAGAGTACTTAGTTATGTTTAGAGGTCTCTTGTGATTTGTGGTAACTTCAAACAAGAACAAAGAAGGTGGTGAAGAAACAGGGTTACTATCAGGAGAAGTGAGGACAAGAACCAAGAACAAGTTCAAAATCGAAGAGCTGCTCCCAAGGCAATGAAACAGATTTTAAAAAGTCTTTAATGCAGGAAGGATTCTGAAATGCCAAGTCCCAGCATGTCTCTGCTCCTGAGTCCTCATTCCAAAATGTTCCAGTCAACACCAACGGGAGATCTGCATATGTTGTCTGAATGACAAGGAAAACACATACCATTTGGTTTTTGGTCCTACTTATGGAGAAAAAAATTGGGCAAAGAGGAAAGCAGACTATAGAGGTGAGATCAGAGATGGGAAGAGAAGCCTTGACAGAGGGAGTTGGGCCATGAGGGACAAGCCATGAGAGATCTGCAGACAGCAGAACAAGGGAATTCTGTGTGATCACCAGAAAATGACCTTCCCAATCACCTGGAACAAACAAAAACCATATAATTTCAGCTGAGCTAAGCTGAGGTGTGCTAGGCTGCTCCAGGATGCTGAACTCACCTTGAGTATAAGTTCTAACCCTGGAGAAGAAGATCCCATGGATGCTCCCTCCCCCTATTACTGCCTTCAGGCAATTCTCTCTCTCCATCCTCTTGGATTCTTGCTCCAGTGTCATGCCTGCCGCTGCAATGGATAGCATTTGATACATCAAAAGCTATGAATGAGTGTGTATGAGAGATTGAGAAAGAGAGAGAGAGAGTGTGAGGAGAGAGAAAATATAGGACCTGTGAATGCACTGATGACACGAGTGGAGGTCCCTGAATCCTTGATAAGGAAGAGGAGATAGATGGAAGATGTGAAGATAATCAACCCCTGATCCCCCACCATCCCTGACACTCCTCTCACTTCCTCTTTCAGGAATGAGTCAGTTAGTCGCAGCCACTGTTCAGGCTCATCACTAAGCATTGACACAGAATCATGGGTCTTCATTCTCAAGCATTCCTTCAAACAAGCTGCATAAGAATGCAAATCTTGACATCATATAAACTTTTCATATCTATCACATCAACTTTTCCTGCTTCTGGCTCTTCACACACTGATGAACACTAAGAAGTGCCTAAGTCCATTAGATGAGGGATAAAGATCCATCAAGTTGCACGCATCAGGCTGATGCTTATATCAAGTCAATGCATGCTAAGAATCACAATTAGTTTACATCAATCAAACACTCCAACAACTTCTTGAAACTGCCTTCAAAGATTTCATCTTGACACTGCCTTGCAATTAGACTCTCAACAATGGCTCCAGAGTGAAGTAGCTTGAAGGGAAGAGAAAGGAATCTGGCATCACCAATGGTGCCACCCTCTTCCCCATCCCCCAATTATGATTTGCCAGTCTTTCTGTAGCATTTCATAACCACACATTGCTCTATAGTGACATTGTAGCAAATGACAAAAGTGCAATGCAGCATATGCTTTGAAACCATCAGGGTCACTAAGGCAATGCCATTTCTTGCTCACCTCCCAAGGTCATGTTAATATTATATTAGCAGCCACATGTCCAGTGCTATTACCATTTAGAGTCATGAGTGTAGGTCCAGGAACTCTTTGATGGGTCCTTGTATTCAATTCAACTACTTTTGATACAGACAATAGGACAATTGAAGAGCAGTACTCCTCAAAATATAGATGTGATAATGGGTATTGGCAGGAGATTAATCTCAGCTGCAGCTGATTTCAACAAATCTTAATAGCCACCCAATAGAATTCTAGCTATACAATGCAATGCAAAATATTGCCAAAATAAAGCAGCCAAATCTAATGAGGAGCTAGATCTGATGGACAACTAGAGCAGCTGGTTGCTGTAACACTTCTCCAATTTGAATATTGTAGAAGAGAACATAACTATATAATCTCTTCATGACTCTAGACCTAACGAGGCTTTCTTTTCTCCTATTCCTCAATCTCTATTAAAGAAGTCAAGTCTGTCCATGATCATGTTAATTTTAAAAATGTTTATGCATCAATAGTTTCATCACATCTTGTCATCAGATTTGCTAATGGCAACCGAGCAGGTTGTAATGGCAGTCATTGAAAAGGCCCTTGAAAAAACAGTTGGAAATATCTTAGCAAGAGATATCATAGGTTGGGATTTAAATGGCAAGTGTGATTGGCAATTAAAGCAATCATATGGTGAACAGTCCATTTGGCAATAGATGATGTGACAAGCATGTGACTACATGGCTACAAAGTTGCCAATGAAGGATCTTTGCTTCCCAGTCCTCTCTTTGAGAGTAATTAGGTTAGTACTATACTTCCTTGATGATTCTCTCTCCTTATTTTACAATATAGACTATTTCAGCACATTTTCCATATCTCCACCCATTCTCTGAAAACTGGGCATCCATAACCACTTGTTCTAAAGTATACATGAAGGAAACCCTTCCTTGATCTCATTACTATTCAGAAGCAGAAAGGAGATGTTTCAGTCTACCACATATCTCTCCTTTGTGGACTTGAAACAAGATAGTATCACCTCTCAAATTGAGTCACTGCAAGGACATAGAGACGATGGGTCGATAAGACAAGAAGAGATTGCTGGAGCGATGTCAACTTGCTGCACCACACCTCTCCCTAGGGAGAAGAAGTGAAACAAAGAGGAAGATGAATCTCCCTCACAAAAGAAGCTCCACAAACAAGAGGGTGTAGACAAACTAACCCGTGCAATGACTCTGGGCTCCTCATCCTCATGGTTGAAGACTTTAACATCCAAGTAGAGTTTGAGGCGATGATCCAAGCAGGATATCCCATCCATAGGATACTTCATCCACCTTGTTCCCAATTCACAACCTCGGGATGGGATATCGTGAATTGGGATCCGGGCAGCGAGAAACATATCCAGAAAGTAATTGCAAGTTGCTGCTGGAGATTCATTGTTTGCAACATTTTGCTTCACACTCTTGTCCTTGATATTTTTCAGGAGTTCAAGTGCTTTCTGGGTACCATGAATTAGGGTGATATGCTCTATCTCCCTCCCCTGCAAAATCATCTACATTACAATCACAGAAGATATGATGATCCTAAAGCCAATAGCTAGGAGGATTACTACAAGGGTGAGTCAACAAATAATGCCACTACTGATTCCAGTGCCGCATATACAATGGTATGGATAGATGTCTCCATGCAGCAATGTAGGTTGGCACCCCTGCATCATATACTCATTCAGCGGTAATCTGTAGTTCCAGCTTGGCAGCAGCAAATCACGTGACAAATATGGTGGCAGGACTGGAAAGTTGTACACGTGAGAAACAGCAATCATGTATCCAATTTCTGTGGTTGGAAGAGGTGAGTGGAAGTGAAATTTATTGGCAAATGAGTGCACAATACAGGGCATCATGCATGGACCTAAGAATGAGTACAGGTGGACAGAAAAGCTTGAAGAAGGCAGACAGAGTGTTCATGATGAACATTGCCCTGGGAGACTATGGGAGGCCATGTGCCCACAGAACTTCGCACATGTGGAACTACCTATCTGTAGCGATTGACACATCATGTTAGAAGATATTGCCAATGAAACTGGCATACATCATGTTAGATGATATTGCCAATGAAACAGCATTAGCTACAGTAGAGTGCCCACAATTGTCATGCAGGTGTGTACCCAAACAGCCCATGAATGCCCATAGGGCCCAACATTTGAAAACCAGTACACCCTCATTCCCACTTCAATTGACACCATCAACTGAAGTGGGAGGTTCTACTACACCCACCGTACAGCCCGGACCTCGCCCAATCAGACTACCACCTGTTTGGGCCCCTGAAGGAGGCCCTATGCAGCAAGCACTTCGCATGGCTCAAGGATGTCTAGGAGGCTGTCCAAGCATCACTATGTACCAACCCAAAAGAGTTCCATGTAGCAGGCATAAGGAAGTTGGTACCAAGATGGGCCATACGCATCTCAGTTCTCAGGGACTATGTTAAAAAATGACTAACAGAATATATACCTGTGTGCTTATTGAAGAGCTGTGGAGAGCAAAGTGGCATTATTTATTGACTCACCCTTGTACAATACACTTCAAATCAAGCAGCTTTCTGGATGACTTCTATTTATGGAGTAGGTTGCCTTGGTTGCAAAAAAAACAGCCTTGGGCAGCCTTGAGAGCTGGTCATAACATGATTGACACCTACCGGAAAAAGACTTATGACCATGTGATCACATATTGGTTTTCCATGGGAAGGGACACTGTTGCAATCCTACAAATTTAGCTAGGATTGACAAGTGACTCTGCTTTCTTTCACATTTTATTGTTTTAATAAAATTCAGACTCCTTCCTTGGCAGTTTCTTTAACATTTTTTACTTTTAACCCATTCACTTAAAGCAACAGCTGGCAGTTGTCTGTGTCCAACTGGGCTTAGACTTCCAATAATAGATTAATACCTTCAATAATACCTACAATGAGTATCTATCACTACCTCACCTTTCTAAGGAAAGTTTTTTTTTAATCATATGAATAGTAAACACTTTCAGTCCTGAGCCTGTACATATATGTTTATAGCTGCCATGCAACAACAACCTATCAACATACAGTGGAGTGGTAGAGGCATATCATACAGGGTGTCCAAAGAGTCACTGTGCACCTAGTACAAACTGAATAGTAACTGTGAGTAATAAAAAAAAATTCTGGAAATGGCTCCACATACATCCAGACATGCACAAAATATTCAGCAGACAAATGAACCAGGACTAAACTTCCAGCAGTAACTTCCAATGGTGCTATGGCACACATCACAAATGGCACTGCTGGACGATATTTTCGGGACAGAATAACAAACAACGCAACAAACAAGGCTACATTGGACCAATGTTGTATCAACGTTCTGAACGTTTATTCAATGTTGATTCAACATTATAGCCCAATTGCATGAACAATGTTTATTTTAAACAATGATTATCAATAGCCATTGTTTAAACATTTTCGAAGAAAATATCGATTAACCGTTGTCTACTTTCGATTGCATGAATGATCCCCAAGCTGTTTTCATAGCCAATGGTTAGATGATGACAAAGCGCCCCTCATGGTATATATAGCACGTTCTGACTTCTTGGCTGCCGTGTAATACACTTCAGACTTGGCAAAAAATGAACGAATCAAGTGAAAAATGAGAACTTTTTCTCTGACAATGAAGTACATCTCACAGAGCTTGTAAATGAGAATCTCATGATAGAGAGATACAATGCACTCTCCTTGCACAAGAATAATCATGCCTGGAAACTGGTGAGTTCTTCACTGACCCTTCTTTGTAATTTATTACATCAGGGGTAATGTCAAGGATTCACTTTGCACACGGAGAAGTTGGAAATGTGAAAAAAAGTATCATTAGTGCACAATTGCAAAATGAGGATATCCAAGAATCACCTATGGATCCTGGTCACGAAGTGACATCAGTAAAAATACCTTCCACATCGTGCACTGCTTGGACATCAATGAAATAGAAGCCTTTGTGTTGATAACAGTTGGCTGGGCATTCTATTTGAATACGACAGTCGTAAATGGCACCAATCATTCCTGAAAATCCAGCGGTATCAAATAATTGTCTTTTAACAAATACTCAGTTTTTCCTCCTGGGAATGTAAAGAGTGATGCAAATGAGCAATGGCTTGCACCATTCCATTTCAAGGAATCGATGCCAAATAAAATCGAAGGATCAGCAGAACATGCAAATCGAAAGGCTTTCATGACACTTTTTACTTTCGGATCACACTGATCAATTACTCGGGATGGGTACGTGTATAAATCATGATTCATTGCACATGAACCTTGATTGTTCTTATCTGTTGATGTAAAGTTAAGGGATCCCTTCTGCTATTTTCATTCTTTTGAGTTCAGTGCGAAGCAAGTCGAGATCATTCTCTGATCCCTTTCTAAATTGGTATCTCATGTGGAAGTTCTCATTGACATACTCTTCAAAGGGATTAAGCCTAGAACCAATGTTTATTCATCCTATGCTACGACAAGTGCACATCGCTGATATTGAATGCTCCTTAAAGATAACCCATTGTGCTTCACCAGTACACTGCAGCACTATACTGATTGAAATGGTACATGAGCACTGGCAAAAATATCAGCAAAAAATACCCCATCCCTTGTCTGGAAATGACACCTTTTTCAGCTTCTGAATTGCATTCAGAATCAGTTATGTGTTTCAAATTGCTTGCTGGGAAGAGTCTTAGGCCTCGCCAGTTCCCAGATCTTACTCCCTCACACTATTATCTGTGGAGCGTAATGAAAAGAGACATCCGCAGAAACAACCCCCACAGTATCAGAGAATTGCAGGATGTCATATGCAAAATTACAACTCATGTGTTGGCAAGGGGCTTCAGAAACAAGATTCAATGTGTCCGTGCATGTTGGGGGTCACTTCCAGCATTTGTTATAACTCGCAGGCACATGCTATTGTGTTTGTACCAGATGCACAGTGACCATTTTTGACACCCTATGCAGGCATACTAGGATTAGAGTAAGAAGAGATTTTTTCTCAGTTTAGATGCAAAAATGGTTCAAAGAAAATCAGCTCAACAGTAAATTTTACTATTTTTTTATAATTTTACAATATGCAATTGTTTATGCAAATGGCTCTCCTATTTATAAAAATGCAATTTATACACTTTATGCATCATTATTTACATGAAAAAACTATGCTCATGTCTGTAAATTATAACTAGTGAATTTTTAAAGTGGCTAAAATGGGCAGACCCACAGTAGAATAGCCATTTAAATGCCAGGGACTGAAATTGTTAATATGCCTCAATGACTGAAGGTTAAAGATGGAAGACAAAAAACACTGTTCAGGGGCTCACATGACGAGGAGAATTTGGAACATCATAGACACGAATATCATCATCATCTTCCATGGGCTTCCTGGTTGTTGGAGACCGACGATTCACCTCTGTGCAAATGCTGGTTGTCATAGAACCTGACAAGGTGGAAGGAGTAAATAGCATAGATACTGAATAAGTTGTCACCACCTATAAGTTTCTTCTTACCATCACCAGAAGATGTGCTCCCAGTCATGGTGACTCCTGATCCCTCCATCTCCTTCCTTCCTTCTTTCTCCTCTTCTTCTGTCTTCTCTCCTTCATCAATTTCACTGTTTGGGGCAAGGAAATTATTCATTTTAAGAGTTAGCACCTTATATCTAGGTTTTTAAGAGCAATTCTATTCAGGTCACTGTGCCTTGAATGAAAGAATTACATGCGAAATCACATCTCAACCAACTCAACATGAACACTCCTTTTCCACTCAAATGAATTTGGATTTTTTAAATGTAGAGGAGGCTGTGCTTGTAGTCAAATGACAGCTGCACAGTAACTCTATGGCTTTGAATCAGACCATTAACCCATTGACTGCTACTGATGCCTTGATGCATCCCCAAAAAAAATGCTTCCACTGTTGATGATGTGAATGCACATTAAGAATTTTCTGCTTGTTACTGCTACTGCTGCGTATATGCCAATGATACATGACTCAAACCACCTATGTAATATTCAGTAGTTAAATGGTTAAAATGTATTATTAGGACTGGTCTTGTCATGCAGATGGTTTTGACAAGCATTTCTTCTATTTAATGACTGAAAAATCAATGAGTATCAAAACAAAGAAGAAGTTCTAAGTAATGAAAGGGAAAATGGCCGAAGCCATCCCCTCTCCATACTTATTTAGGATAGGCAAATAGTGAGTCTTATTAAAGAGAGAAAATTGTTGTTTAAGTATCCAGCTTGGATATCCATTATTTTTAAGCTTCTCATGTAAAAAAGAACTGTTGAAGACAAAATCTTTCTTCTAAATCGCAAATAAGCAATATCTGCTTATTTGTGGGAGTTGTGATTTAATAGTTGTGATTTAATCATGTTCTTTATAATGTACGAAGGGATACTTGATCTATACATGGGCATGTTCAAGATGGAAAAAGAGAAGTCCCTATGTTTATTGTAGATGCATGTCACAAACTTAGAGCCAGATATTTGTAAATTTAGATCTAGATAATGAGCTGCATCAAATGGAGGATTGGTTGTTTCTTCCACTTCCATTGTATCTGGATAAATGATGTTGATTTCCTAATTCATTTTGTCATTATTAATTGCCAAAAGGTCATCGATAAAACAAAACGTAAATATAAATTCTACGGAAAGGAAGTATTTTTCATGTGTAGATATTTCTATAAGAAATACCTAAGGAGCTTCTTTTATATTCTAGCTGCCAGTTGTTGATGCTTTCTTTGAGGGCTTGCAATGCCTTCGTTCTCCAGGGAATAAAAGCAGAGGCAGGCATTTTTGTTTGAAAGGAAATTCGTGATATATATGAGTGAACATCAGTTGTTATTTGCTCAAAAAATTGATCTTTGTCTAGCTTTCGAATGAAACGATATTTTGCCCCATTGGTAAATATCTTCAGAAGCATGTTGTTTTCCAATATATCTAGGTCTCCAGTGATGATATGCCCATGGTGGTCATTGACAAATTTTCTGCCCATGTATAGATCAAATATCCCTTCATACATTATAAAGAATGTGATTAAATCACAACTAGGCAGATATTGCTTATTTGCGATTTAGAAGATAATTTTGTCAACAGTTCCATTTTACATGAGAAGCTTAAAAATAATGGATATCCAAGCTGGATACTTAAACAACAATTTTCTCTCTTTAATAAGACTCACTATCTGCCTATCCTAAATAAGTATGGAGAGGGGATGGCTTCGGCCATTTTCCCTTTCATTACTTAGAACTGTCCCAGACATCTTATGTGCCAGATCCTGGTCTTCTCACTCAATAGATTTCTCTGCTTCATTTTCTGTTGCTTTTGCTTCTACTCTCATTTTTCTAGGTCTTATTTCCACAGGGGACAGTTTTTACTTCCAGCCTATACTTCTTGAAGGCGAGCATACATAGGCTCGGATTGCAGCACATCCAAAATATCCTATACCAGCGAGACATATTAGTCTATCAGCTTCTCCCTTTGCCGATCTTTCTCATATTATGAGTCTGGGGACGTGGTGAGACCCTTCGGGCACGGATCTCCGCACTAGGAAAAACTTCTTACTGCGCAACATTGAGTGGGATGTTGGTTACCTGAGCATCGCCATCTCCACATTCATAGAACACAATACACTGGCTGTTAATGAGTAGCATAGGTGCGAACCTTAATCAGCTAATGATTTGTGATTCTGTGGTGAATGTGAGAGAGACTTAAGCTGTGGACGCCCTAATCTGCTCTCTGTTCGGGCAGAAACTGTTCCCCTTTTTAATCTTTTTCATTCCTAGTGCGGAGATGTCGAAAAGGGTCAAGTTGCACCGCAAGTTGATGGCAGGGTCGTGTATATATATATATAAAAAAATAAAATTTAAAAAAATAAATCCTTCCACGGCACCTGCCGGTATTTTGGAGATATGAGGGGGGATGAACCACATCCCAGACCTCATACTCGCCTAATTCTGAAGGATACGGCGAAGGATGCTGGCCGTGCCCACGAATGCTGTACGCTAGAGAATATCGAATGAGATTTCACACTCCAGCTTCCTGACATGTCCTTTGAGGTCTTTCAAGACGACGCCAGTTGTACCTATGATGATCGGAACTATGGTGGTCTGCATTCCGCACAACTGTTCCACTTCCATTGTCAGTTCGGAGTATTTCTCCAGCTTCTCCCTGGTTTTCTCCTGGAGGTTGTTATCGGCTGGGATGCTCACATCTACAAGAAGGGCGGTCTTCTTTTCCTTCTTATAGATCGTGAGGTCCGGCCTATTGCAGCCTATACTGCGGTCTGTAATTATAGGCATGTCTCATAGTATCTTGGTGGAGGCGTTCTCTACAACAGACTGTGGCTGGTGTTCGTACCACTTTTCTGGGACTTCCAGACCGGCTTGCTTTGAGACAAACCAGTGTACATATTTGCACCCTTGGTCGTGCCTGTACAAGTACTCCCTCGGGGCTAGTTCGGGGCAGGCACTGAGGAGGTGGTGAACAGTTTCGGGTGATCCATGACAGCATCTGCTGGCTAGGATGGCTAGGATGTTTTGTGGCTAGGATGTGAAAGGGGTGGCGAGGTTGTTGAGGGCAGAAATATTGTTTTTGCCGGACAGCTCGGTCTTCAGTACGAGACGAACTCTGTATTCAGTCGTCAGTCTCTGCTTCGTGTGCTTCACAGCCATGGAAGAGTTCACTTCCACACAGAGATACTTATTGGTGTCAGGGGTTGTAAGCTCTCGAAGTTGTTCGTCGTTGGCGGTGGTGATCTCTCCCATAGGGGTCAGGACTCGGCAGTGGATAGAGCGCTTCGCTCACTTGTCAAAACGAACTTCATGCAGATGTCTTTCGAGAAGATGCTGACGACGTTGAGAAGGCTTTCGGGTGTTTCTCGTTGGAGGCGTAGAGTTCTGATTATCCATGTAGAGAAGGTGATTCATTCAATTGTCTGCATTCTTAATCACAGTCAGTCCGAGCTAGCTTAGTACTGAGAGGGTTGAGAGCCAGACAGAAGAGTAGAGGAGACAGCGTGTCCCCCTGGAAGATACCGCGTTTGATGGAAATCTCGCGTGTTGTCAGAGTGGAGTCCTGTCCCTTGAGGGACATGACCGTCTTCCAGCAAGGCATGGCCTGTTCGAGGAAGTTGAGCACCACAGGGTTGATGTACATCCTGAAGCACTCGTTGACCACCACCCCAAAGCATTCTCCGTCGCGACCACGAGTACGAGAACGTGAATTTGATGGGAATTGAACACTGAGATGAAACTGGAAATTTCGCAGCTGAGTCTTGAATATAAGGGGGGGAAATGCGAACGAATTCTCAGACTGCCCGAGGCCAACACCTAGTAGCAAGTACGGTAATATTTTAGATGCAGCTGTAATATAGGAATGTTACGATCCTGCAGCCTGTTCGGGTCGGTTCGATGAAATTTCCTGTTGTCCTAATTGACCAGTTCTAAAGGCTGACGAAGAACATTCGCAAATTCCATCGCTCCAAGTTTTAGAAAACTGTCTGGAACAATGACGGCGTATGAGCACGTCCTGCGGGGTCAATTAATCCAATCGAAAATTGAATTAGGTCGTTATGGTACATGACTACTTCTTACCACTAGAGGCGTGAGAAGAGTGTCATAAAACAATCGCCCGAGCTGAGGCGTCGTTCCCTTTTAAAAACTGAAGTTTAACATATGCAACCAAATTTTTTAATTCAAACATGTGCTCTAAAACAGGAGTAAAAGAGCGAGCATCGAACGATATCACGATGGGACTCGAAACGGGACAGTTGATGGGAGTGCGACTCCCTGGAGTTTTTCCCCCTCTGATAAAGAGAGACTTGGTGACGAAAACTCAAGGTTGGAGAGCTAAGCAAACAAGCAGAAAAACGGAATCTCGTTAGAAGCCTCACTCAACCGGGTGAATATCGTGCGGTTCAGCAACGTTAGGCGGTGGCCCGACGTTGGTCCCACATCGCCGATGAGAATTTCAACACATACCCAACATTGGAAATCCCGGGGATATTACAAATGGCAATTTAAAGGAGTACTAATTGGCCGGTGTGGTAGGACGCATGATATGCGATTTGGTTTCAACTTGTCTAGTGAGCTTAATTTTTTTGCTCATATTCCCTAAACCCAGCACTCACGCAGCCAAAGGTGTCTATCACGAACAGCAACGGTGACCTATGTCCGAACAGGCGTCGGTGAAAGACACTGCGTATTTGGCTCGCCCAGGAACGAACGCGATGCAAAACCCCTACAGCTGGGAGGGGAAATGAGGGGACTCCGACGCGATTCTCATCCAGAACAAACAATTTCACTTTTGAAGCGGAGAGCGAGGCGATAACGTGATCCGCCGGAAGCCCTCGGGGAGAAAATAGATGCATGGAAGAGAAACAATGGGCATGAAGTCCATAGTACCGGCCCTGCGCCAGTAAATTCCTGATGCCGACATGGTCATTTTTCATGTATTACATTGTCATAGTTTCCAAGCGCAACAATTCGATCTAATTGGCGAGCTTCACAGTAATGGGGGGGGGGGCAAATATTGTTAGAAGTGCAACATATTAGGAGTGGATTACCATTCAAGTTGAAACAAACATTAGATGCCTCTGGCTTTTAGGTACGATCTTAATATAAATGAACTATTTCTTTTCCCTGCAAGGTATATCTGGAATAAGGAAGATCCATAGTGTTTTTTTTTTTAGTGCAAACAATTTTCCTTCTTCACTTCCTTTCCAAACCATCAACGAAACTCCGTTTCGTTGATGGTTCCGAATTAATTTCAGAACTTGCGGTATCGAGTCGGCGAGAAGACGCAAGGAGATGGGCTCGAAAGCGAAACCTGCAGGGCGCAGACTTGGTCGCGCATCAAATTCGGATCCTCCATGCGGGATGCTCGTGTTGCTCTCAGGAGAGCTACGAACGCAATGGCAATCGCGAGGAGGGGGAGTCAATTCAGCGATTTTTAGCCTAGCACCTTGACATAAGCATTACACTCTGAGAAAGACCCCTTTTTCCAAATTAAGGGAATCGGAGTGATAAAAAAAATTCATTCATAGAAAATACACATGAAATTCAAGATCAACAAAACCAAAACTACATGAAACAAACTAAAATCTGAAGTAAACATCGGAAAATCATATGGTCCTTAGGGGTTGAACCACCTCCACTCAAACATCCACCCAATTGTAAATCAGAAGGCGAAACTTGGAACGGCAGTGATAGGAAAATAGTGTGGTCATACATTCTGAAGAAAGATTGCTCAATATAAAGCTTGAATCGTGAACAATTGTCTTCGACCAAACCTAGTCGCCTCGCTACCAAAAAGAAAACTAGTTCTTTGCTTAACTCATTAAAACAATTTCATAATTAGTCCCCAGACATTGAGGGCAACTAAAGTGGACTTCCTGAGGAAAGAGGGAGAAAGGTATGCGCATTACGTCTCTGCAGCGGCAAAAGCAAGAAAGGTAATTTGCGATTCCTTTCAAATTGGTTTCCCTCCATTGCTTTTGAAGTATATTTTCCTGCTTATTATCCAAAATGACCCTAAGTGACATTTCAAGCTGTAGTTGAAGTCAAGGAAAGGAGCGGGAGAGGATGTATTGTGAAGCAAGGAAGCAGAGAACTAGGTAGGTGCACAAATTCAGAACATTTTATGTTGTATTTTGATAAATGCAATGTTTAGTGAAAGATTTGCTCAATATCTATTAAAACAAAACATTCATTATAGGCAAGGTGATGTTGGGAACGAATCTGATCGTACTTATAACTACAAGTTTTGATAAATCGAATTCAAGCAATACATTTTCCCTGTTTGAACCAGGGAGCAAACGCTGGCAAAAGTCTCGTGACCATTGGCCATGCCAACTCATGTCACCCACATTCTGTAAATAGCTACCTTATTTGGGGAAGCTCAAGGTGGGGAAGCTTTATGGGATGCAGCAGGGACCATCAAGTGGTCGAATTGGAACCAGTGGCAAGTGGTGGAAACTAAACTGTTTTCAATAGGAAATTCATGTAGCTCTCGAAGAGCGAAAATGGAGGACTGCCAATACTTCAGGTATAGTTGCTACGATATATCAATCTAATGCAATAATAGAGCTCGACGTAAGACATTTCATCGAGGAAAGTAAAAAATTGCAATTCTCGACAATACCGCCTCAATATGCACAAATGAAATTGACAACCCTTAATTTAATTTAAATGTTGTCCCGTTGTTTCCATCAAACGTGAACTGGTGCTTCCAACAAAATGCACCGTTTATCGTACCACTAGAAGTGTGGAGGTTTTCCACTTCAATGTACGTTCTAATTACCCAATGTGACCTTGTCATGCGACATGTTAATGGAGTTAGATGCGGTTAGAGTGGGTTAAGGTCAGGGGTTAGAACTACAACCACGTTAGCCGAGGATGGTCACAGTAGACAAGGCCACGTTGAGCTAGGTCAAAAGCAAGGAGAAAAATGTCGTCTCAGTTCAATGCTACTTCATTTGTATGTATTGAGGTCAGGTATCAAAGTCTCTTCACTCCTATTATTTTTGATTGAGTATTTATAGTATTTATATATATTAATTACACATATACGCCAATTTAAAAATTCATTTGAGAGCCCTAAACGGGTTCAACAAACGAAGCAGACTGAAATGTGGCAATATATTAATCAGTGTGGAAATGTGTTCGAAATTCTCTGAAGCAACCAGTTCCAAACTACACAAAGCTTGAGAGCTCAACTTGATTGAAACTTGATTCAAGGAATTAATTTTTTTCTCAATAAGATCCTTCACTCTTGAAGGCTTAAGCTCTCACATTAAGTCTCACACCAAGCACTATTAGAAATGTCAGCAAAATGTAAACAATAGGGGATAGTGTTGAACTTCAGAATTCCACCTTGCCATGAGAACAATTAGTTTTCAAGTATGGTTAAGGATTCGGAAAACTTAACTACCTCTAGTAAACAGGTTTGACCGTCAATTTGAGGACAAAGCAGGTTGAACCGTCATTATGACCGTCATTAACATCAGTCATAGAAGAACTTTCAGTGCATTTAGACAATGGCAACAATTCGAATATAGGTATCACTCAGAATCCTAATAAAAATTAAAGGAACGTGAAATTTAAGAGCCTCCATCAAAGCTTCTCCGTGTGTACATGCAGAACCTCTTCATTCCTTTGGATCCGATTCGTTGGAGTAGTTACGACACTGATACATGGGACGTGTGGAATTTCTGCCTCCCATGGCGATGTGGTAACAGGCCTGGTCTGCAAGCAGAACTGGTGACAAAGGTGATCTCCCTAAGTGTCAGGAATCGTCTCACCATCAACGTAATCCACCTGTTTCCATAAATTCTTGCATGAATAATTCTGAATACCATAAGATAATCAGACTAATGAGTGAGAATGTAACACTGAAAATGAAGTCAACATCAAATAATTCAGTGTTCCTAGAGCAACTCAACTGAAGCATAATTTGTCAGCATTTCTCTGTCCGAACAAACATGGAGCTTTTGGTTGACCTGTGAGGCTTGGTCAAGTTAAAAGTCACTGACAGACTTTGAATAGCTATAACCGGGCAGGAACGCAGTAATTTGGAAACGATATTTTGCATGTGAAAGAGAATGTTAATTGACTAAACATGAAAATTCCCATGGAATATTTGTGTCTGTGAAGTCTACACAGAACGAAAAACACTTCTCCAAATGGCTGCATAATGCCCGATATACTTTCTTGGGAGGAGAACGTCGCCTTCGTTCTCTGTGGATGAAACAGAATTGAAGTGTCGTTTTACTTCAAAAACAGGTGGATAGGTCGGCGCCAACCTATATCGGCACCCAGGCTGCCCGACCAGGCTCAATTCGACTTCAGGTTGTGGGTTGTTATCGAGATCTAGGTATTTCCCGAAAATCCGCGCACGATCTACGAGCTCAAGCATCACGTCAATGAAAATATTGTTGGAATTGACTCCTATATGCATGCAACCATCTGCCATTCAATGACGACTCGCTTTCGCAGAGTGATCAAGCTTAATAATGCTTCATGACAGTTACGCAAGTGCAAAAAATAATGTTTTCAACGTTCCATTTAGGTGAATTAGCGTACGATCTTTCCAATGCAAAAAAAAACGTTCGCAAATGAATTACTTCCTGTGAAGTTACATATTTAAAGTATCTTTTGACCCACTCTGTGACTGCCTTGGAACAATTAGAATATAACATAACAGACAACCTAATACTTATTACTAAATCAGTACTGCAGACGAATTGCCGCAAAACCATTAACATCTGGCATCGGAAAAATGCACTTCTGAAGCAATGTAGTATATTGAACATGTATTCGTAATAACATACAGGTCATACTTTCCAAAAACGTATAGTTTCGTTTCAATTGGTTAGAATTAAAAGAAAAGATTAAAAGAGCGCAATTAACCTGAACCTGTTGCCTTTGGGGAGACGACGCATGTTCGGCTAGATGTTCCATTGTACTTGAAGATGCTGAGAGGGGGAAGCGATGGAGAAGGAGGCTCCTGCTGGAATAGGCCTTCTCAGTCACCCAACACCTGAAATTGAAATGATGAATTTCATTCGGTTCATTTATGACAATCTCATCCAAAAAGAATGGGACCTCTTGCCAAAATAACCATTTCAGGTGGAAAAGTCCACTTCAGGGTTGAGGTGACACCAGTGCAGAATCAGAGTTGCTGGCCATCACATGCTTCCCTCGCCCAATCCTTTGGGGTGATGTCCACGAGGTTGTCGCTAATCAGGTGAGGAGCCCATGAAGCTGGGTTACGGACAGCGGGAGCGGTCCGCAGAGCCGCTAGAAATGGAGTAACAAGAGTAAAATGACCTGGAGCCATTGCAGAGGCCAACATGGGAGACGAGGCCATCTTGGTCCTGCCACCAAGATAATGGTCACTTGTATCTGTGTCTGCTATTCCGACACATGTGCATAAACCGACCTGGCAGCAGTAGGAAAAATAAAATGTAAGAATTTAAAGAAAAATGAAGATTTAAAAATCAAGACAATTATTTACTTACGTTGCAACTAAGTCTCACTTTGACACACCTCCTTGAAGGTGCAGGAAAGGAACTTCCCCATCTCCATCTCTCAGGGAGGAAACTCTTCTTGAACCAGGGAGCACACTCAGCCAAAGACCTGACATTTGGCCGTGCCAACTTTTTCTGCAACTGGCTAACTTGACTGAAATGTTCAAGGTCTAGTATTGGAAGGAGCAGGGAACATCAAGTTGTCCTATTGGAACCAGCGAGTAATGGTGGAAACTGAAATACTTTTCAACTATGGGACTAACTTCAGGACTACCCATGAAACTCAAGTCCCGTCCTCTCAACACAATCTAACGAAAACTCAACTACCAAAAAAATCCGACAAGGATTCTGATTACAATTTCGCAATTAAATTAATACTCCATTCGAAAATCAAACAATTATCAAATTCCAGTAGCTCTTGAAGAGCGAAATTGGAGAACGACTGCTAATGCAAAGCTTCAATTATAGTTGCTGACATGCATTAGTCTAAAATAATTTAGCTCGATGGGGGACATGTAATAGGAGATAAAACACTGCAATTGTGAACAATATCTCCTTAATATATCCATATAAAAGTGAAAGTGAAATTGACAACGCTTGCACTAATCAATGTTTTTTTCCCGTGGTTACCTTCAAACTTAAAATGGTGCTTGCAACAAAATGCACCATTTATCGCACCATTTATCGCACCATTAGAAGTGTGGAAGTTTTCACTTCTTCGATCTTCAGTTTTAATTGCCTAACGTGACCTTGTCATGTAACTTTTAAATGGAGTTAGTCGAGGTTTAGGTCAAGGGTTAGAACTAAAACCATGTTAGCTAAGGATGGTTAGAATAGACAAGGCCACGTTAGGTTCAATCAAAGGCAACTAAAAAAATGTGGTCTTAGCTCAAGCTATTTTATTTTTTCATATTGAGATTAGGTATCCAAAATCTTCACTCCTATTCAAAACACTTTTGCTTTAAAGTAATTATATATTACTTACGTATTAAGACGCCAATTTAATTTAATATGATGTTTAAGGACGATATGGTCTCAACAAATGAAACGGGCTAAAGTGAGGCAGTAAGCTATCAATGAGTGGAAAAGAATCCGAAATGCCCTAAAACAACCAGTTCCAGACTATGCTAACAAGCCTGAGAGTTCGGAGCTCTGCACTTCAATATGTCCCTACTGATCCCACTGGTTCCATTCAGCTACGGATTATAGTTGAAGGGCCGCAAGAGCTTCTCCTTGGTCAGGGCTGCCTCACCAGGACTCGCCTCTCCATGAAAGTTTCTGGAGCACACCCTGCATCAGCAAAAATAAAAAAACAAAAAAATTATGAATATGAATTTCGATGCCTATATTTCCTTTCATGAAACATATGACGCTGGCGGGAAAAATTACGTCAATTGATTTTTGCCATAAGCAAATACATATATGTGCGTTTCTGCACTAATTGCGAATAATGTATTTATGAATGCATAATTATTAACTTCCTACCACACGCAAACCTGAAGATGTAAGAAGATTATTCCAAATGGATATCTGATTTGAAGTAAAGGAATATGTCCCAATTGAATTCCAGGATAAGGAAGGTCTGATCGTGCTTCTAAGGTCGGATTGATTTACTTTAGTTGATCCCTTTCTATGGATTTAATCACAATATTTGGTTTTACAAGTGAAAGGGAGATAGTCATGACATTTGCAAATAATTCTGAAGTCCACCGTCATCAGAAGTTTGATGTCGAATATTTATCATTGGAACGCAATTAACCTGAACCTCTTGGGAGATGACAATTGTTCGTCCAGAACTTCCAGTAGGCTTGGAGATGAAGGGAACTTCGGCTTGAAGAATGCCCTATCACCCACCTAACCCCTGGAATGGAATGGGGCATTTCACTTGCTATTTTAAGAGAATCTCATCGATGAGCAGATGAAAGCTTGTCTCTAACCAAAATTACCTTGTCCAGAAATCGTTCCCTCCTTGTTGAGGCGAAGTGGTTTGGACACCGGCGCAGAGGCAAGATGGTTGTTGACCAATTTACTTCACCAGAGACCGTCAGCACGTTCCTCTGGGGGGACAACAGCCAATTCCATTCAGTTGTCTCTGATCGAGTGAGGAGCCCGGTTACGGGCTGGGGGAACGGTCCATGTAGCCACTAATGATGGAACAGCTGGAGCAACAAAGGGGGGGAAAACAGTAAGGAAACGGGAATATGAAATATTCTTAGTATTTGGAAATTGAATCTTAACTCCGTACATATCAAATTAAGTCACCTTATTTGCTCCCAAAATTTCATCAGAATCACCTACCTACAATCGACCGCAAGTTCAATTTTTTCCCAAAAAGTTTTTTTCTTTATTTAGGTAATGGCAATACCTATTTTGAATTTTATTTCCGCCGAATCTCCCTGCAGGCGTTCAACTACTGAAAAAATGAAGGAATTCCGAACCTTAAAGGATCAGATTCCGAAAGGTTTCGCTGTTTTTTTGCAGTTCGATTGTATGCAGAATTTAAGGATTTTACATAAATTCAATAGCGAATTGAAAGACTTTTCGCTCGTATAATGTCCAAGACTCCATCCGACATCTAAAGGGCCGACAACTCAAGAGGTAGATCGAACCTTTCAAATAAAGCGTGGCTATTCCTTTTGGGCTCTGTCAATGATATGACGACCTACATAAATAATGCATATAATGAAGCTTTCGTATTTCACTAAATATTAAGATAGGACGATATAGTTGTAGGTGGACAGATAAGAGCATGATATCACTTTTACCGTTTACCTTTTGAACATTTAGTCTAGATAAAAACACTGGAATCAGTGTGATCACAGGAATATTTCCACAAAATTTTATGTGCACATGTGAATAATGGAACAAAGTCAAAACGCCTAAGCTCTTTCAAGAGGGGTAGGAGAATGCCTCCTTGGTCATACAAGTAACTTCATGAACCATGAAAACTCCAACCCCACCCCCTCCCCAAATGTGAAGGTTTCGAGGAACAGTTTAAGTATGCATTAACATTAATACGGACAAGCATTTGGAACATTCCATCGTCAAATTAATGGTCAAACACGTAGACCAGAGATAGTAAAGCAGGGAACTTGGGGTAGTCATTAACACCAGCCACAGAAAACATTAAAGTGCATTTAGACGATGGCAACAACTCCAATAAAGGTATTTCACTCAACGAATGCTAACTTCAAGTAAAGAAACATGCGAACGTAAGAGCCTTCACCGACGAAATGTCTCCATGGGTACAGGCAGTAGCTCTTCATGCTGTTGGATCCGTTTCGTTGGAGTAGTTGCGACACTGATGCATAGAACGTGTGGAAGTTCTGCCTCCAATGGCGATGTGGTAACAGGCCTTGTCTGCAAGCAGAACTGGTGACGAGAAAGGTCATATCCTTAAGCTGCAGGAATCTTCTCTACAACGTAATCCACCTGTTTCAATTACAAATGCTTGCATGAATAATACCGACGAATACCAAATATAATTCAGGCAAGTCTGAGAATGTAACACTGAAAAATGAAGCTAGCATCAAATAATTCAGTATTCCAAGAGCAACTTGAATAAACCATGTTTCAGCATTTCTGTCTGAACAAACATGGAAGTGCTTTTCATCGTTATACATTGAAAACCATGAGCAAATTAGCATTGAGAAACTAATTAGATATCACTCCATCGCGACAGTTAATGCTTAAAACAAAGAATTGGGGGGAAAAGGAGCTCTTGGTTGACGTGAGGGATAATGTACAGGTTAAGTCACTGAACTTTTAGCTGCTATAACTCGGCAGGTGCGCAGTAATTAGGAAACGATTTTTCGCTTGAGAGAACTAATGACTAAACATGGAAATTTGCATGGAAAATTACTAATGAATGAGTTGAATCCGCTCGGAACGAAAAACATTTCCATTTTTGTGGCTACAAATATTGATGCCCAATGAACTTTCTTTGGAGAACGGGCTCCTCACATGTGAGAAGCCCGGGGAGCTGGGTTACGGATAGGGGGAGCGGTCCGTGGAGCCGCTTGAAATAGAGTTGCAGGAGCAAGTCGACCTGGAGCCAATGTATGGGCCAACGTGGGAGAAGAGGCCATCCTGGTCCTGCCAAGGTAATGGTATTCGTGTCTGATATTCTTTTACATTAGGCATTTGCCTGAACCAACCTGGCACCCGTGGTTTAAAAAAAAAAGAAAAATGAACTTTGAAGAATACACAAGACAGTATTTATGAACTAAAGTTACAACTAAGTCCCACTTTCACTCACCTTAAAGCTGCTGGAAAGACGCTTCTTTCTCTCCCAGGGAAGAAACTCTCTGAATCAGGGAGCAAACTCTGCCAATGACATTGTGACATTTGGCCACGTCAACTTATGTCACCCACATTATGTAAATGGCAACCTTGTATGGTGAAGCTCACGGTCTAACATGGAAGCAGCAGGAAACATCAAGTTGTCCTATTGGAGCCGGCGGGAAAGGGTGGAAACTGGAATACTTTTCAACTATGGGACTAACTTCAGGAACACCCATGAAACTATAATCCTGTCCCTCTCACTTCATTGAAGCGAAAATCCAACAATGAATCTGAATGCAATTTTAAAGTAAAATTCGTTCTCCCCTCCCAAATCAAATCATGTCAAATTTATGAAATTCCAGTAGTGTTTGAAGAGCGAAATTGGAGATCGACTGCTAATATCGACTTCTAAGGTTCAGATATAGTTCCTGCCAGGCATCAATCTAAAACAATTATTCAACTTGATGGAAGACTTGTACAGTAATTGAGAAAAATAAAACTCTGCAACCTTCAACAAGACCACCTCAATATATACAAAAAATTTACAAAACGTTTGAATTCATAATTTTCTCCCATGGTTGCCATCAATCTTGGACCGGTGCTTGCAGAAAAGGCACCATTTATCATACTATTAAAATTGTTGAACTTTTCATTCCTTCAATGAAAGATCTAAATCCCCAACGTGACCTTGTCATGTGATTTTAATGGAGTTAGACGAGGTTAGGGTGGTTATCAAGGCCAAGGGTTAGAACTAAAACCCGTTAGCTAAGGATGGTTAGAGTAGACAAGGCCATGTTAGGTTAGGTCTAAGGCAATTAGAAGAAAAATTGGTCTCGGTTCAAGCTTACTTTATTTGTATGTATTGAGGTTAGGTTCCATTTTCTTGGCTTCTAATCACAAGACTTTTGCTTGGAATTATTTAAATACTGGTACATTTACATATATGGACGCCAATTTAATTTAATAAAATTAAGGACGATATAGGCTGAACAAACGAAACGGGTTAAAGTGAGGCAGTAAGCTAATCAAAGAGTGGAAACAATTTCGAAATACTCTGAAGCAACCAGTTCCAGACTATGCTAACAAGCCTGAGAGCGCAGAGCTCTGCACTGTCCCAACTAGCGCCATTTAGCTATGGGCGAGAGTTGACGGGCCACATGAGCCGTTTCTCCTTGGTTCGGTGGGCCTCACCAGGACTCCATGAAAGTGTCTGGAGTATACCCTGCATCAAAGAAAACTTATGGTAATACATTTATATTCCTACATTTCCTCTCACATCTTAATAAATATAACCCTGACAGGAGAAATTACGTTGATTCTTGCCATAAAATGTATACATATAAATGAGCATTTCTACATTAATGCTGGTGTAAACAATGCACGCATGTGCGTGAAACCGTATGTGAACTTCCTATCGCACGAACTTGAATATTCGACATGGTTATCAGACTTGAAAGAAATTTGTTCCAATTGAATTCCAAGATAAAGCAGGGAATGCATACTTAGTAAAGGATTAATGAGAGTGGCGATAGTGACATGCGCGAACAATGGTCAGAAAAAGTGGCGGCATCAGCAATAATTGGACACCACTCACACCACAGTCAAGGTTTAAGTCCCTACATAAACATGAACCCATATTCTCTTCTTGAACCAGCTTTGGCCTTGTTGCTCCATTCATTTCTAAAACGGATTTGAAATTGACTCAAGGATCCTCGAGTCTGGACAAATGCAGTCTCTATGATCTTGAAAGTACTAATATTTTATCATGATTCTAAGGCCAGATTGATTTACTTTAAATCCATTGAAAGGGATATACTAATAACAGATTTTGTTTTACAAGTGAAACGGAGATAGTCATCACTCAGTTAACAATTCATTGATGGATAATCAGCATCAAACATGTGATTAATAGAAAGCAATTAACCTGAACTGGGTGCCTCCAGGGAGATACCTACTAGGCAACGATTTCTGGTATGCATGGAGAAGCTGGGCGGGTAAACGATGGAGTAGGGACCTCGTTTCAAAAAGGTCCTCTCACCCACCAAACGCCTGGAATGGAAATGATGAATTTACTTTGGTTGATTCAAGAGAACTTCATCCATGAATAGATGAAAAAATAACGTGATCTCTTGCCAAATGTACTCTGTGTTGAAGCAATCCCTCAGTCTCGAAGGGGAGTGGGGTGGGGACACCGGTGTCGATCTGGGTCGCTGATCCAGATTCCAGAGAACCACGGCCCCATCCCAAGGACGGACACCGTGCATGTCCACTCAGTCGTCCTTGCTTGGGTGAGTCCATGGAGGCGGGTTACAGGCGGGGGGAGCGGTTTGTGGAGCAGCTAGAGATGGAGCAGCTGGAACAAGAAAAATAAAATTAAAAATAAAACCGAAGTCAAAGCCGAGGTAGGGCGCATGCTTGCGTCTGGTGACATTAAGGAAACCAGGAATATGAAATATTCTCCGTATTTTGAAATTTGATTAGAAATTCCACGCACCCCAAATTGAGTAACTCTACATGCCTCTAAATTCATCAGAATCGCCTGATGAACTGATGACATTCAACTAAGGAACGCTGAAAACGAATTCCTTAAGTCCTCGTTACCGCTTTTTTCAGTTCAATTGCAGGTAGCATTAAAAGATTCTCCTGAAATTCAATTTGAAATATTCTTTGCTCAAATGATGCCAAAGACGCCGTGCGACATCCCCATGTCCGAATACATACGAGGCAGATCGAACTTCATGAGACGTGGCGATACCGACCGAGCCCTTTCATATTGTCACGGTAAGAGAATAGCAAATATGCGACCCCGCGTGGGATGATTGACCCCTGACTGTTTACAGTCTCCGCCACTAGGTGTCACTAGTGAGCCCCGGTGTTAGCCATTCAGGATATGTAGTAGATTAAAACATATGCGCTGGTCCCGATGTAATAGGTATTTTTAGAGCTATATTGTAAAAAGAAAGAAAGTACGGCATGCCTTCCAACCCAACATGCTGAGGAGTCACCAACAAGAACGAACGGCCGCATCACGGCCGTTCGCAAGCCGGTCCCAGGAAGGACTCCCGGGAAAGCGAGTCGGAAAAGGGAACCCTCAGCGAGGCAGCAAAAGTCAGGCTCGACCTAAGCCCTGAATAGCTCCCTCCCGCTGAGATCCTGGACCCGAAAGCAGGCTCGACCTAAGCCCTGTGAAGTAAGGTTCCTCGCATCAAGTCAGGCTCGACCTAAGCCCTGAACGGTGCCGACCCGTAGTGGCCCGAAAGCAGGCTCGACCTAAGCCCTGCCGAGTACGGTCGAAACATCCTCTGCGACGGCCCGGCTAGACCGCAGCCCGGGAGAGAATAGCAGCCATCCTCCGTGGGACGTAACCGCGTATCCCCCCCTCTCTACCGCAGTTCGTGTGGAGAGCTTAGGATCATCCACGACAGTGGAGTGGGACCCTCCGATAGGAAGAACCCGAGCGACGCCGGCCCCCGGACACCAAGATCCCTCAGCGCCTTCGGACCCAGCAGAAGAATTGGTTTTAATACTGGATGAGTTGAGAAAAAGAATAAAAACACCTGTTTTGTTGTCACCGTATCTCCTTGTGACCTTATTTCCACCCGGACCCCACGACGGACTACGACACGAAAAAGTCGTACCGTAACAATATGTTATGGCCTCTCACAAATGAATGCACATAATTGAGCCTTTCGCATTCCGCCTATGATTAATTATGAATTGGACGACATAACTGTAAATGGGAAGATTTCTGCATAACACCTTGCAAAAAAAAGGCCGATTCCACGAAAATTATATTCTCACCAAAGGAAACCGTAATTCATATATTTTTTAAACAGCGCTCGCGTGCTCATTCTATAGATAGAAGGGGAACCTAGGCATTCCAATTATTTCCTGGGCAACCCGAATGATTTTAGTCCCACCCATATCAAGAAATTAGAGGGAATTCCAGCACGGACGTCGCTGGACCTGGACCAGGTTAAGCCGCAAAATCGATTCGAACAGTGCAAATGGTTTTCGCATGGAACAACTGAAATCAACTGTATATGGCATTCCTTTGTCCTTTTCCTTGATCAACTACGCATTGTAAGAACGAAAGGTGGACGGGTTATTATGGCAGAGAAGTATCTACGTAATGCAGCTGGGAAGAACGTAATTCTTACCGTCAATAGGCTGGCGAGGAGGAGTAGCGGTTACAAGCTCCTTCAACAAACGGAAGACAACGCAAGAATGAAAGGCAGTGGGGCCTCCTCCTCCCCCGTCCCGTCCGCGTGCATGGCCTTGACTGTCACCTTTCCTCTGACCTGCCCTCCTTCCCTATCAAAGGGGAATCTGCTGCGTGGTGTCGCGGCATTCCCCCTCGGGGAATTCATTTCCAGACGGAAAAAAAATTATTGGAATATACCGCTCTCGTTTTCTTTATTTTCTGGACTCCACGTCTGCTTATCCCGTCTTCTGCAAAAGATAAAAATATTTTCTTTTGAGACTGTGTCAGACGATGAATGCAGAGTTCCATGACAGCAATGGAAATTGGGTTTGCAACTTCATTACCTTGATTGAGCTAAGTTACATATAGCTGCATAAATATAGCTACATATGCAAACTACCATCGGAAGAGAAAGTCAAGAAAAAGCCCATAGGATTTTCGAAGGAGTATGCGACGACATTTGAAGGAGACGATGGTTCCATCGTTTCTAGGAAGGACAACCGTCAGGTAGATCTCATGTTGGCTTTTGTCGGGGAGCAACTCAATAAGACTGCGAAAAGATTTGACGGAGTGAAGAAAGAGAAGGTCGACTTAGAATTCCCTAATATTGCCATTTAGCACAATAAACTTGGGCGAATTGGACCAGCTCGAAATTCTACTGGGGTGCTACAAAAACAGAATGCGTTCGAAGAAATGGTATTTTCATCTCCTTTACCTTCTCCTTGACATGACGTTGGATAATGCATGGTTGCTGTTCAAAAGAGTGCGAGGAGAAGATTATGTACTTCGCTACGTTTCGGGCACACGTCGTTGGATATATGTACAATGAGTGTCAGAGTTTCAAGAGTATGCCACCGCAATGAAGTTGGAAAAGGACTGCGTGCAAAGATGAAGGGAGAACCAGTGGCCCGATTGGGCGACAATTGCGACAAAGTTTTTTTTTCCCAAGCCGAGAAAAGAAAAACCTCTGACAACCTGATTTGGAGAGAGGGGAAACGGTGTCGCATTTGAAGCAGACATGCCTGGAGGGGAGGGGGAAGGGGAGAGGGGAGGGGGAAGGGGGATTCCAGAAGTAAACTCATTCTCTCCATTCTCTCTCACACTTCCAATATGCATTCAAGCCCCACTTATATCACTAGAGCAATGGCATTTATTCTCTGAAAGATCCCACCCAAAACACGAAAGTCATTCACAACAGCTGGGACTGGGCATAGGCATCCCCGGCAAATTCAAAGGTGATATAATGGTACATTATCTCTATAACTTTCTCCAAGTATTCCCTGACATTTTGAACCTCTAACTTCTCTAAAGCGTCAGACAATATCATCTCGTTCTCCACGCTCTTTCTATCTTTGATTTTTATTAGTCCTGCCTGGTACTGGGATATCTTCACCCTAACCGCTAGCTCTTCCCGCCCCAGAATTTCCACAAGTTCACCAAATCCAGATTAGCCCTCTTGTCTATCAGATTGGATAGACGATTGTGCCAGCTTTCTACACCATTGTTCGTTAGCTGACATTCCCCACTACAACATCACAGCTCCCTTGGAAATCTTGCATTATCTGCAAAGCAGGTGCCGATGAAATAATCATTGAACAGTGTCACGCGAAGGCACTCTTCCTCGCATGACTTTGCGGCCATGTAAAGCCACGCATCATCCATTAGACCAATTGGCAAGTGACACAAGGTGAAAACTCCGCGGAAATGATCGTTCAGCAAAGACCTTGGATTTCCATATGCTTTTGATAGCCTCAGACCCGAAATCTTTCGAAACAAAGCTTGTCCAAAATGAAACTTGTACCCGTGCACCGTAATTCCAGGGAACACAATTTGGAGCATAAATGCTGGAAATTACACCTTACCTCCTTTGGCCCAAATGTGAGATCCTCTGCAAGTCCCCAGTGAGCAACCCCTCTCAAGAACCTCAAATATGTACTTTTCTTCTTGTCTGGCGATGACTCCATACTTCTGGAATCCTCCTTCCTTTCCTCCCCCCCTCCCCCTCCTCTCCAGGCATGTCTGCGTCAAATGCGGCACCGTTTCCCCCCTCTCCAAATCAGTTTGTCAGAGGTTTTTCTTTTCCCGGCTTGTGAAAAAAAAACGGTGTCGCAATTGTCGCCCAATCCAGGAGTCCACGTGCCTACGAGAGGCGTACACCTTCACGAAGTAGGCCATCGTCCCAAATGGGACTACCGCCAAAGGAGGAATATGCCTGGCGGCAAAGGCCTACATTTCCTTAGTTGCGAAAAGTATAGTGTCTCTTTTTGCCTAAGCAAGGGTAAAAATTGTTTCGCAGAAATCCGTAATAAATGAACGTTAGAACACATACGTGGAAAGCTTAGCTTCTTGAAGCATTCGGTGGCCACATTTCGATGGCCCGTTAATTTACGTTGCGTTCATTTTGCTGTGAATGTGTTGATTAATTGTTTTCTCGCCGTTTCTCTACAAGTAGATACGGGTCTCTCCACGGTGTCGGACGTGACAACCGGAACAATATTTTCAATATGCAAATTGTGTTTATATTATGGATGACGAATCATCATACAAAGGTTGCAGCAATTTTCTTTGGGTAGTGACTGAAAATGCCATAATCCGAAGTCTTGCACTCTCTCCTTTGCGAGAGGTGTACCTATGTGCAAAGAAAAGTGTTAGACGTGACATTTCGTGAATCCTCAAGTTAAAGTCACTTGCTCTAATAGTCACTTTTTTGTCATAGAGCGGACCCTAATAACTTCGTTTCGTGTTCATTCTATAGAATGAATGAAAACCTGGAATTAGTGTGAGTCACTCCAAGATTACAACACTTGAAACAGAAAGTAAGTACATACGTCGCTCCTGATCGTCTTTATTCAATACAAAGCATGGCCGTCGTCTCCTTTAAGAATAAAGAAGCACTCGGATTGAACGAAGAAATTTGTAACGCGAGTAGCAGGGGAATCCAAGATCTGCATCAGTGTTGACTCGGTCGCATGTGATGATCCCGATGAGTAAAACAATTATCCAGTGAAGTTTCTGAACAGCCTGAACCCATCTGGAATGCCACATTATCAGTTGAAATTCAAATCTGGAGATGTCATCATGCTCCTTCGCAACCTTAACACAAAAAAGGGCTATGCAACGGAACGCGATTGATCGCCCGTCGCATGATGCACAACATTAATGCCGAAGTCTTAACAGGGGAGGCAAAGGGGGAACGAGTCATCATACCAAGGATTGACCTGGCTCCTTCCGACTCGATCTTGCCCTACACTCTGAAGCTCCTTCAGCCGATTCGGCTGACTTTCGCCATGACCATCATTAAGGCTCAGGTTGAAACCTTATCCTAATACGAAGTTGGGATGAGCAGTCCCTGCAGGCTTCCTGTCCTTGAAAAATCCATGAACAGTCATGTCGAGTGGATTCATATATGGGAAAAAAGGATTCCAACCACGTGTTTTGGCTTTTCCTGTGCATTGTCTGCCTCTCACAATTGGCAGTGGGTAAACTCATTCATCACTAGATGAAGGGGCTTCGATTCAACTTTTCACCTCTGACAGACAAGTTATGCATGCCATGCGCCTTATTGAATTTCTCGAGTCAATAGCTCGATGCAAGCCTAGGACCTGCGCCATGTAATGAAAAATGCATAATTCTTATAGCAGTTTTATTTATGATGGCACTTCCATTTCAGGTGCCATCAAGCTCGCACTTTCCCTTCGGCCATTGCCGCTGTCGAATCCACTCTAGAGAAAGTAATAGCCCGGGGGGGATGAGTTCAGATGGGATTAAGAAAGAAAAGCAACGGAGCGGCAGGCAGAGAACCGATCCCAGGGCCTCCTGACTGTGGATTAAATATTTTTCCACTGCGCCATCAAATCTGAAATGTTTAGATGCTCCTCTTCATGCCATCCCTAACATTACAACGGGAGAGGCATTCTACGCATACCGCACACCGCACACCCCCACCCCCACCCTCAACCCCAACCCCACCCTCAACCCCAACCCCACCCCCCTCCCGATTCGGACCCAGGGATCCGATGCCGACTTTTTAAAGGGGACGTGTTCTAACGTCCCCGCGTATTACACTTGGAGTCCCCCCCCCCCCCCTTCATCCCTCAAGGAAGGATGACTTCCTTGCCGGATTGATATCTCATCATCATATATGTCATCATCAGATCATATATTTATCGTAATCAAAACCCCTATATCAATCAGGACCCCACCCCGTACTTACTGGCATTCTCCGAATGATAGTGCCGAGGGTGAAAACGGCGGGATCCCACCTGTATGGAACAGGAGGGCTAACCCTTGCATTGGAAAAACGCCATCGGCTGCGCAGTAACCATCCCGTTTCTCCAGCGTATACTCATATGCCTTCATGAAAAGTGGCGATGAACTTCACCGGTGATACGTTCATCGTCGTGATCGATGCGGGATAGGACTGCCACTCAGTAAAAGTCAGTATCTCAGGCGTGAACACACCGTGAATTAGAGGGAGGGGGATGCGCAAGATAAACAATGTCCGAGCGGCTGCTGTGAAGAGCGTTGAGGGGGCCGCTGACTGAACTCGTGAATATCCGAAAAACATTTACACGCGTAGCGTTGGCCAACCCAGAGTTCGTGGAAGTCTTCCACTGGTTGGAGACTCCGCCTCGCTCTCGAGCTTGAAGTTTCTTTCGAATCTTCGCGACTGTCAGATTCTTTCTCGAGAACGGGAGAGAGTGTCATTGTACGAATTGTTTACGACTTGTGCGCAAAAAAGGATGTTCACACCTCGATATTAACTTCCACGCGGAAAAAGCCACGTACAACCCCTGCAGTCCCGTTTTCCTCCTCGCGAAGGGGAGTGATTCCAGAGAGGGAAAGCGGCGGGATCCCATCAAAACAGGGAGGCTTATCCTTGGATTGCAAGGATGCCGCCAGTCGTGTTGTTACCATCCCGTTTCCATATCCGTATATTTCACTCATAGGCTTGCATGCATAGTGGTGGAGATGGACTTTACAAAGGAAGCGGACAGAAAAATGTAACGGGGAAGATCTCACTCCGGCGAGGAAGTCATCCACACTTCAATGGAGTGAAAAAGGGGTTCCTGACTGAAAAAGGGGTTCCTGACCGAAAAAGGGGTTCCTGACTGAAAAAGGGGTTCCTGACTGAAAAAGGGTTGTACGTGGGGACGCGTAAAGAATGGGAAAGAAGGCCTGCTGCCTAAACCAATCGAGGCCATTGCGTTTTAGGGAGGCCGAATGAACTCGGAAATTTTCGCCCAAGAGTTCGAGGAAGTCTTCCACGGGTTCGCTAGTTGGGTTTTATTCTCGGAGGTGTGAGGTAAAACGATAGTGAATGAGACTGGACTCAAGCGATTTTACTGAGCTTGTTCCGAGATTTTTTAAATACGAGTTTCTTGTATATCTTAATGTGACAATGTGCAAATTCATCCTTGAGAGGATGAAACGCCTCGAACATTAATCGACCTGTCATCTCTAATTGAGTAATGAAAGTGCAGCATGTTATTTTCCTTCCGGAAGAATTCACATAACGAAGGATAGTTGCAATAATCCTGGACTGGTCTCATAACATGTAAACCATATCACGCACCACATTTTATTTTATGTTTCTCAGAAGCACTCTAACTCTTCTTGAATGTGATGCCCTTGTCTAGCAGTGACTCAATACGTCTCCATGCGCTTTTTTATGTAATTATAAATCATATCAGCAGATTCCCGTGTTGCCTGGCAGAACAGGGATCTCCGCATGCACACGCTCTCCTGTCATCCTTTCCTGTTTACCGTCCGACTAAGAAGAAGCAATGAGTATGTGTTCAAGAAAACCAAATGATCATACTCTTGTATAATATTTCGAAAGTGGCCATTATGTATTATTATTATTGGAATCCATAGTTTATTTACCTATTTTTCCCTTGGCCTTTTCTTTATCTTGCAAATAGAACGGAAAACAATTGACAAACTTTCACAGGTATTTGTTTGCCATGGTATGCTTTCGTAAAAAATTATTTCATCTTTGAAAGCGCACATTTGTAAACATGCAATACATTAGAATTCCTAGAAGGCTTCCCATCCCATTTTTTATATCTCGTTGGTGAGGCACAAAGTGGTACTGGCGGAGAGCTAAAATCATGAAGTTGAAGTATGACGAACCCAACAAGCGTCCTTCAAGTCCCCTCTCCCATTCTCAACTCATCCACCAAATCCTCATTCGTTCCCAAGATTTACTTTGGTGCAGGCCTATTGGACCTCTTCCTTGGAAAATGACCATGCTTCGTTCGTTGGATAGGAAGTTTCCTAGAGGAAACCCGGTTTCCTGAATAAATTTTTTTTCGGAAAAGTTGGAAAGTTGTGTAGATTCGGAGGCTCAAATGGAGACATGAGGCAATAAGGAACGATACCTCTTCCTGTTCCTTGGACTACTTCTAAGAATGATGATTTCATTCAATCCCAAGTTCAGAAGCGAATGGAAATAGAATCCTCGGCTTCCGATTCATCAAAGAACAATACTGCTTCGAGAAGAAAGTCTTGTCTGGCGGAGTAAAATTTGGCACGAATCGACAGACATTTCCCCCTGACTCAACCGCAGAGGCAACTTTTAAATAATGCAACATATTTTCATAGGGTTTTTATTCCCACAGACACATTTCTCTACAGCATGCAAAAAAATGGATAAACCGA
Organism: Darwinula stevensoni; assembly: GCA_905338385.1. Taxonomy (NCBI): domain Eukaryota; kingdom Metazoa; phylum Arthropoda; class Ostracoda; order Podocopida; family Darwinulidae; genus Darwinula; species Darwinula stevensoni. The sequence continues at coordinate 43,108 of CAJPEV010001548.1, forward strand.
GTTCAGGAATCGAACATAAGTGTGCAGATTATCTAGTAATGTCCGAAGATGCAAGAATATACAGTATAGTCATAGGAATGAAACATATAGCCAGAGAGGATTAAACTTTTTCACAAGGAACATGTGAAAACATCAAACAACATGGCAATCCAAATGTGCGTTTACAATTGTGAATCCTTCAAGTCTACAATAACATTTTCATCCGCGGAGAAGTTGTTAATCAGTCATTTCGATAAATCATTCAAATGATTCACGGGATAAATGATCAATATCTACACATGATTAGTAAGTGGAGGTAATATGGAATGGACGTTGCTTCCCGAAGTCGTTAAACACGACCATAATGCAGTTCTGCAAAGGCAGTGCATTTTTCATCAATTTCTTTCGCCTTTGTATTCGTGATTTCGATGCTAAAGTAATAACCCCACATCCGCCTGTGTTTTGTGCTAAATGGATGCAATATATATTTGTCATTTACTGTGTGTCATCACCACATCATGAAATTGTCGATCATGGAGTTTTGAAAACAGTGTACACGATCAATAGGCATTTTTACGCAAGAAGAGTCGCCACTGCTCGAACCATTGTCTCGTCTAAAATCAATGCGCTATCTGATTTGCAACATAAATGCACTTCCATTGTACTTCACATCCGAGATTTCCTCACTCCGGAAGAGCCACATCATCAGCTTGCTCCGAAATCATTGCCTTAGGCACTACATTAGGCATTGCAGATATGTCCACAGTTTTATCTCCTGTTTGGACTCCACTTCTTTTAAAGTAAAATCGTATCCCTCTGTTGCGTTGCGAATTGATGAGGGATAACGATTCATAATACATATATGGTGCCTGTTATTTGGAAATTTGGAATACTGAAGGTGCTTCATGCGATTGAATGACCCTTAATAAGGAAATTTCGACTCGAATATGAATTAATATTACTACTTTCATGCCACTGAATCACGATCTGCCAACAGAGTCCATCTACGTCATGACAGAAATTCACCCAACTATGAATCTGACCGTGTTACTGACGATTGTCAACGTGCCTGCTGAATATGGATCGAACGAACAGATCAAGGAACTCGTAGAGGGAGACTAGGGAAATTCCAAGGAACAATCCGAGACAACCTCCGAATTCTCCAACCATTTGGATGAAATCATAGGCCGGACTCTCGGTCAGGATCTCGACTGCATAGTCGGAAAAGTATATGTACACCGATGATTGTGGAATATTCACAATTTTTTCCGCAGGCTGCACGTCAACCGAGTAGCGGACGAGTTTGCAGGGAGGCACGCAGGAGCAGTCCTTCTGGATCGAGAAAGGGTTGGATCTGGCAAAACTGGCCAATTCAAATATATTTTCCATGGTTTCACACACCGGCAACGGCAAGTTCATCGAAGGGAGTCGGCAAGAAAACGAGGCCCTCTCCACGATTAACTTCGAAAGGCAGGCGTTCAAACACTATTGGATGAAGGAAAATTGAGAAGATTCAGGGGAAACATGTCTTTGACCCTTCACTGCACATCCTACCATGTCTGATATACTGTATATTATTCGGAATCTTATAAACTTTGCTAGAAGCTGAAACGGGAGCTGATTGTCCCTTATAGTGCATACGAAACACATCCCCGACTACACAAAGTGGAGTTTAACCGGGAAGATGTCACTCCAATATCGCTATCTATATATATCAGAAGCGGTTGTCGCCTGGCTTGGCAGCTTGTAACGCATGAATATCTTCTTCAATATTAGCTTACTCTAATGTTGAAGTCGGAAAATTATCAAGTACTAGAATATAATTGATGATGAATGGACACTGATTAGTCTGAAACTTACAGTCAGGAAATTGCATTTATTATACGTGAGACATTGCGCTCAAGAAACCATTTTATTTGTTGACTGTCCCCCGTCGAAGCATATCTCCAAGGAAAATCACCAGTTTCTTGATCCAGCACAAAATCGTAACTGCAGTTGCCACAGCAAAATAATATATATATAAATTTATTTGTTTTCCAAAGGCTTCCACTTTAGTAGATACAGCATAGGTTGGCAGTGTGGATGCAACTCCTATGGTTAATATTGCGGCAGTGAATCAAAAGAAAGCTACTGCCTCAAGAAGGGTAAGCATTGTTTTACGGAGGTACAGAAGAAATTAACGTCAAAACTTGTACTTGCACATGTTAGCTTCTTGGAAAATTCGGAGGCTGAATTTTGATGGCCGCCTCCCATTTATTTACATAGTATTCATATTGCACTCAAATGTGCGCCTTGTTGTTTACTGACCGTAGCATTCACTTCGTTCCAAGTCGATATATTCATGGCAATTCGTTTTTTGCGCCTTGTCTCATATATGTAACAATAAAGTTGTTCGTGTTTTTTTGAGTTCAAATTTCAGATTTCAAAACATATTTTGCATATGCGTCATTCACTCAAAAATGCAAGGGTTCTGCATTAATGGCGCGAAAAATTGTAATGTGGGCATTGAAGTGTGAAGTTCTGTGACAAGGGAAATTCCTTACTTGGTCTCTGCTGTATCCGTCACTGGAATTGCAGGGATGAGCCTCAGTGTTCAGTTGAAGGACTTCTTTTGCCGAGAGTACCACATGAACGTCTGTGTATGGTTCGACCTTGACCCTCTTCAAGGATGATCTTATGTGCATCGTGGCCCATCCCAAGTCTCTGTGGATGTATACCTCTCCGGACAACGTTCTGTTGTATTCGTCCCTGTATAGGCTCAGGAAAAAGAGTCTATAGCCAGACATTTCCCCTCCCATTCCCAGGCTTGCATTGGGATGGAATGTGAAACATTGGCTTAGGCTGCGAATTCGTGGTCCTTCTTGTTCTTTATAGAATATCGTTGGATGCCATTCTCCACCTATTCACAGAGAAAGGACTTTACACCTCTGGAAAGCCTCCTGACTCTCCAAATTAAGCTTGCTATTAAACCTTTGATTGGATTATCCTTTGCTTTACTTTTCTAATTTAGAATAATAGAGACTACCCATTAGATGCTGCCATGCTCTGTTCCCCCGACATTATTTACTAACATATCAATGCATATTCACAATATGCAATAGAATGCAGGGTGACACAAAAGTCCCTTACTGTTTTTGGGATGATGTGGTTGCAGAAAGATAAAACGATGTACATGGGTTCCATCCTGTCCTTGTTAACAAAACAATCCAGAAAAAAGTCATAACAGAACACAACATCTGCCACTAATCTCTGGGCATTTTTTTTTTCCACGGCACTGCTTCCCATACATTGACCCTCATAAATCCATCATGAAATGGCGCTGCTTCGTAGAACCGACTTTCGAGCACCACAGGCGAATGCATCCCCAACCGCTAAGACGTCGGGAGATGGACGGGTGACATGTTTCTCTAAGAAGCCTGGTATGGGAACCACGTGTAAGACGTTTAATCTTTCTGCTGTCACTCCATTTTTTTTTTAAATCAAGGAGCTTTTGGGTCACCCTGTACAGGACAAAAGCGAGGGCAAGCATTAACAGTAAATTTCCAGTTTGGAACTTCTCCATAGTTACTTTTGTAACTATCATTTACGATAGTTCGTAATGGAGACTATTTCTTTGTTTGCCGGTGTGCAAAGGTCATGCGACTTTCCACTGGAAACAAACGATTTACTATGTGATACATGGATATATCCTAAGAGAGATTTAAAATATGATGACTCTAATTTGCATCAGTTATCTCAGAAGATCTAGACTCTCGTAGCTGCAGAATAATATCAACATTGATATTTGGCCTCAAAGTCAAGTAAGGCTGCATGCCACTCAGAGCATAGATGTTGCCATTCAAGGTAAGTTATAATGTTGCGTCCTGGTATTTTTTCGCCGTGAATATCTGCAAGTACGACTTTCATTGTTATTTTTTTGTAAAAGGCATAAAGGTTCCACTCGAAAGCAACATTTGAACTAATTCGTTGTTACGGCTTCGCCATTACAATTGATTCGGTAAGATCATTGCCACTCGAGGTAAGGTAATCTACATGTAGATATCACAAATATCAAGGAAAATAAACTTCAGTATGCGTTTAATATGAAAAAACAGGTATATTATTCATTAAACTCCGGTTACAAGCTAACAGTTTATCGTGCGATTACACCATGGCTTTTACTGTGCACTATTTCTAGTCGTTTGGCTTTCGCCACTTGCCTTCGGTGTGGTAGACGTCGTCTTTAAGGTACTTCGGTTCAGGGAGGCAGCTTATATCATTGATGCGGCACACTAATATTACATTCCTCGGGGTTAAACCGAAGGTCCTGGTGAATGAGGTCAGATTGTGATCGATGAGTTTGATTTCAGGTGCTTCTGAATCTATCTTGAACGATGGCGTTGCACAAAAGGTGATCTTCGGAGCTGGTAAACTCGATCGTTCTTCTATTCGGTAGGTACTCATCGTCGGAGACCTCTTGTATCTCCGCAAGTATTCCAGAGCCTGAACAGTTCAGAACATATTCGTAATTTCATCCGCGTTAATACTACGAACAATGAGATTCTCACCTGAACGACAGTGAGGAGGACGGCACAGGAATATACCAGAATGGTCAAAAACCTACATCTCTTCCCTTGCGAAGGGACTCCTGTGGAACTCATGTTGCGGTCTGGATGTGAGGACTGAATGGACTCGTTCATCGGAATAGACCATTTTAGCTCTGTATTTTGCCTTTTTCGTATTGATTGCTCACCTTTGTTGCTTGACAGCAAACCCATCCATCAAGAAATGAAGAAATGAGGGAGTGGTCTCCTAATCTCCATTTGGAAATTATTTGCTTAGGAGTTTTTTTTTTAGCATTCTAACCTGCGTGCTTAGGATGATCAAGAAAACTCTTTCCACTTACCCTTCTTATATCTTAACTTCCATTTTCCCGTCTTGAGAACTTTAGCACTTGCATAGAGGAAGAGTCTTCCAGTTGCAAGAAGGACGCATGGTTGCCTCCTCTTGCCTTTGATGACGAACAATGAACACGATTACAGGCAGATAATTTTTATGAATTAAGTCATTTCAGAGGCCCTTGCTGCTCTTGGCGGTAATGCCGGCACGTCATTCAACGTCTATGGTCGAAATCAAAGCAAAGGACATGCTATAAGAATACATAATGGCGAACAGTACCCTTAGAACGGCAGATCGTGCAAGACCGAATGGATAGCAAAGTCTAAAACTCATGAAAAAGCCCAATGCATCTAGAAAAAAAATGCCTAGGAATGAATTGTGTGAATTCGATGTCCGGGCCATTTCCCATCAAGCTGCATATGTAAAATACGAGAATAATCACATTCGATTTAAGATGTGGCCCGCCTCGGACCCCAACCCGACCCTACCTTACTAGAACGACGCACGGATCGTGTCCAGCCAGCCTGGTCTAAGTGTAACTCCCTTTGGCGTCTAGATAAAGATCTTCAGATATTTCCTCATTCGCCCGCGCCCTAGGGGAAATCTCGTTTCCAACCACGCTAAGCGGGCTATCCTTGGGCTGGTCGAACCAATCAAGTCGATCCGCACCCTTGGCAGAACTCAATGCAGGATACCAAGCATGTGCAGCTCATGGTCGTAAGGCGACGTAGGGCTACAGGGTATCCCAACAGTCAGGGAGAGCAGGTGTACAGAACATGGATTATTTCATACTTATAAATCGTGGAAAACAGAGACATTTATAACAGGAGACTGCAATTCAAAAATTAAATTGCAGTATATTCTCATAGAAGAGAATCTGTGTGAGTCACTAACACATTTCAGTCGCACTGCATCACTGGTTATTGTTAGATTTCGGTGACGAAGTGTGACTTGGACCAGAAGCAGTTTTTGAGATGACTTTAACAAAGTTCCATCCCTTTTTGGTAGTCGAATGGTTATCACACAGATTTGAACGGAATTAATCCAGCAACATGATGTTTCAGGACATGCTGGAGCGCGCTGTAGATCCATCCGGATTCTGTACGTAAACATTTAAAAGTAAACATCCTCCTACGCAGGACCCAGACCTTGTGCCAGTCGTCGTGGTGCCATCATCTCACGAGTGTCTTCAAGATTCCACGAAGCAGGTGAGAGTATCGTAGCAAGAAGCAGAAACAGGGATGATACCAGGAATAGGTTTTAGATAATGTTTCAAATTCTCAGGTAGTCGTGTGATTACCATGAAATATTATGAAAACCATTTTTCAAAGGCCTTCGTTTCTTCAACGTCATCCTCAACCTAAACCCCGCCTCTACCTCCCCCTCCCTTCTCTAGGAGACACACTGTTAGAGGTAGGCCAAACAGACGGAGTCTCTTCTGGTCCGTCCTAGGCCCACCTTTTCAAGTTCGAAAAAAACCCAATCCTCGAACTACAGGGGCCTATTAGGAATATACTTACCTATAATAATCCCTGGCCTTCGAGACATCTCAAGAACGTGTAACTTAGGCCAATCGCAGTCCTCCAGTCTCTCAAGACCCCATTCAGAGAGGACATGTAACGTTGGACCGATAAGAAGCCTCTTTCGAGTTTCATGAACCATTTCAGTTGGAACGTGGAACGTTAGGCCTATCAAGATGCTCCTCGAATTATCGCGAATAGTTCCACGGAGAGAACGCCTCTAGAAAGCACGTAAGTTTAATGGAAGCTGGGTTCCTTCCTGTTAATTTTGAGATGTTCGGAATATCTCCATATTCCACCAAATCGTAAGGCTACTGCTACCCATCGTTTCGTTCTCACCTCATCTCATGAACAATTTACAAAAATTTATCATAAATAAAAAAAACAGCAAATGCAAACGTCTATACTAAGCCAGAAGTTATGAATCTTCCGTAACTCCGGCACGGTAGCAAGCGACACTGGCGGAGAGACCAGATCCATGACGCTAGGCCTAAGTGAACGATAACTAATATTTTTATATGGCGAAATGGTGCACCGCAAACAACAAAAAGTTCACTTTTCGTTAACTAGTTCTCAGTGTTGCCGGATATCGTGCCGAAATCATGCCAGATTCAAGACTACTTCAGCCTTCGTATTGGCTTCTGGATGTTCTGTTTTTTTTATTGTGATATATTTTTCGTGCTGAGTTCATGAGTTGAGCTGAGAATGAAGTTGTATTTGGTAGTGATTGATGGATGTGGTGGGATATGGATATATATTATACGGACGTCATTGAATTAACACATTGACTGCCATGTCATGCACATGTGGCTGACAGAGCCATAGCGTGTCGCGAACCCTGGCAGTGAACAGGATGTCAAAGTGTCAACAGGATGGCGCGCAACGGGGATTCCCTTCTTTCTGGAGGCCTTCCTTCCTCAGACCTATTCGAGATGGTTTGATGAACTCCAGATAGGCTTAACGTTCCACGTCCGCATTGAAACGGGTCATGAAACGCGAAACAGGCCTTAAATCGGTCTAACGTTACACGACCTCTCCGAAATGGTTCGTGAAATTATGAATAGGCCTGCAATTGGCCTAAAGTTACGTGTTCTCAACGAGATGTCTCTAATACCACTTACCTTCACCCTTATAGGCCTAATTGGCACCATAAGTCCAGGATTGAGTTTCTTTTGAAAGGGAAAAGGTGGCCCTTAGCTTGATCTGAAGGCACTCTGTTAAGCCTACCCCTGACGTTTATGAGTCCCATAGGGAAGGGGGGAGGGGGTGGAGCTGAAGAAAGGGAAATCCATTGAAAATTGGTTTTCAAGCTATTTCAATCTCACTTTAATCTAACCCGTCCACGATTTGATTCTCGTGCGCAATATTCGATGGGAATATGAATTCAATTCCGGCTTCTACTCTCAGTTACCTATGTGGAAGATTGCTATCTTTTCTTTCTAGGTCCTTGAAACGAAGATAGCATTTCATTAGTATGATGGGTATGGCAAGTCTGTTGGTGTTGGTGCTGGTTGCATTCACCAAATTTGGCTTTCAAGAAGTGAGTTGAATCTCTTGTCCCCGTTCAGACGGTTATGCATAAAGAAAATTCATGGGAAAAAAGTTATGAGGAGAAAGTAAAAAAGTGAGACAAATAATGGGCATGAATTGAGCTAGGAAATTGTGTGTTCGGGGGAATCAAGCAATATATTGTAGAAAGCCAGGAGCAAGATGATAATTTCAAACTAGAGTTCTCCTTTTAAGTAATACTATGCTGATTCCCAGGATGAATTAAAAGTGAGGTTTTTTCATTTTATTTTAAATACTAGTCATGTGGTCCTCCTTCGAATCCTTTTTTCGGGCTTGCAATAACTTAAAATGAAAGGATACGTTTTGAACACAAGAGAGATTTTGAGGCGGTGCGTGCGTCCATTATGTCCTTCGTTTCTCCAAGTAGGGAGATACAGCAGTGGCAATAGTACTAAAGAGAGAGATGCAGCCTTTCTTACGATCGTGAGTTGGTGGAGGGGAGGTGAAGCTATCAATCTCGGCAAAAAATAGATATTACTTGTAGTTCAACAGCTCATCGCATTGGAATCAAGAAAGGGCTCGGTAATCATCGTCCGAAGTGTTTCTCCAAGAACGCGCTTAGCTTGCATAACAAAACGAAAGAGTTTCGGGTGTGGGGAGCTCGGGATAGTTTATGATGTTATGGTAATTATTTAGATTTGGTGGAGTTCACGCTCCCTTGGGACTCTCAACACGGCTTTAGGAGGAGTCGAAATTGTCTCACCAATTTGCTGGAATTCTACGACTGGGCGACGGAATAGAGGGATAAGGGGAATCCCGTGGCATCGTCTATTTAGATTTCGCGAAAGCTTTCGATTCCGTTCCTCACAAGAGGTTGTGTGTTAAACTGGAGGCGCACGGGATCCAGTGTAGGACGAGCGAGTGGATCAGTAGCTGGTTGGCAGGACGAGAGCAACGGGTGATGATGAATGGGGAAGCGTCGAAGGTCGGAGTCGCAAGCGGTGTCCCTCAAGGCGAGGTCCTTGAACCACTTGTTTTTGGTGTACATAAACGATTTCGATCCGGGCGTAGAGGGTAATATGAGTAAATTTGCCGACGACACCAAGATAGGTACCCTTATTTGTAGGCCTCCAAAACTGGATGCAATATTCCAACTGGGGTCTTATCAGCGCCGCATACAACGGAATAATTACGCGAGATGTCCTACTTGCAACCGATCGACGAATGTAACCTAGAATCCTGTTGCACTTGACCACCGTTGCTTGCGCGTGCGAGGAAAACATCACGTCCTCATCGATAGAAACACCTAAATCTCTCTCTCCGTTTGCTTCATCCAATTTAACATCGCCGAACGTGTCGAGTGACCTACCGTTTTTTCGACCGACGTGGAGAACTTTACACTTACTTTTACTAAACCCCATGAGCCATTTCTTGCTCTACTCGTCCAAAAGACTTAAATCTCGCTCGGCTCGAGCCCTATCCGCCTCCCCCCTTATGGTAAAACCTATCTTGGTGTCGTCGGCAAATTTACTTATCTTACCCTCTACGCCGAGATCCAAATCATTTATGTAGACCAAAAACAGAAGCGGTCGGAGGACCTCGCCTTGAGGGACACCGCTTGCGACTCCGACCTCCTTCGACGCTTCCCCATTTATCATCACCTGTTCCTCTCTTCCTGCCAACCAGCTACTGATCCACTCGCTCGTCCTACCCAGGATCCCGTGCGCCTCCAGTTTAACCAGCAACCTCTCGTGAGGAACGGTATTAAAAGTTTCGCGAAATCTAAATAGACGATGTCCACAGGATTCCAGTCATCCCTCTCTTCCGTTGCCCAGTCGTAGAATTCGAGCAAATCGGTGAGACAATTTGGACGCCTCCTTAAGCCGTGTTGAGAGTCCCAAAAGAGCGCGTTTCCTTCCAGGAAATGCAAGAGATGGTCCCTTAATATGCTCTCTATGATCTTCCCTGGGATACTCGTCAGACTTACCGGCCTGTAATTTCCTGGATGACTCTTTTCGCCTTTCTTAAAGATCGGTACGACGTTTGCTAGTCTCCAGTCCTGAGGTACTTCCCCCGCGCGAAAAGTTGCTTTCAAATATGATTCTTAGCCGAACCGATATTTTTCTCGCGATTTCCTTAATGACTCTCGCCGGAATCCCATCAGGCCCGGTCGCCTTGCCCAACTTAAACTTCCCAATCATACTCATGATCGTCTCCTCGGTGATGGAAATATCTTCGATGCGCGCTGAGGTCACCTCCTCCAATGTCGGTGCCAAGTCTGATTCGACAGTGAAAACGGAAGCGAAGAACTCGTTAAGTATACTGGCCATATCCTTATTACTTGCATTCAAATCCCTCTTTTCGTTCATTAGCGGCCCGATTGACTGTTGACACCTACCACTAGCATACCGATAAAAAGCCTTAGTGTTCTTCTTATCTTCACTAGCCAGCCGTCCCTCGACCTCCCGTCTCACAGATCTAATCTTTCGCTTCAACGTCCGCGTGATCCTGCTGTATTCCTCATAGTCCGTGCTATCTCCCGTGCGCTTGTACGCATCCCATTTCCGCTTTTTATCCCTGATGAGAGCTTTGATTTTACCTGTAAACCAGACCGGTTGCCTGCCCGATTTTATGGTTTTCTTGGGGATGCAATCCTCTATAATGCCCTGCAATTGCGTCTTGAACGCTATTGCTCCTCTAACGTCACGGAGCCGCACCTCCCAATCGATGCCTGAAACACATTCGCAGAGTCTCTCGAAACATAATTTATTTTACTTCGACGAAACGAAAAAACGTAAAAAAGTTGAAAATGGAATAAGCAACAGTAATGAATATGAGCAACATATATGAAAATAAGCAACAATATGCACATTTGAATAAAGAGTCTCTTCAACTGAGTGGACTTGGACTCTTTCGCCCTTGAGGTGCATGAGCATAAACAACTGGCTAGGCATGTGGTCATTGTTTCAGGAATCATTGGAGTATATGAGGACTTTCTCGCTCTCGTTTGTCTGACAAGAAGATCAAGCTGGATTTGTCGCACATTGGTATGGAAATGGAAAACGTAGAATCCATCCAGATATGGAATGAAGTTTCGCTGCTCCAATGAAACCAAGAACGAAACCCCAAGCAAGCCGCAAAAAAAAAGTCAGTGAAGGGATTGGACTACTTTCGAGATGATTGGGCGTGAGAAGACTTCTTTATTACGCAACCCTAGGGCAGAGGATTCCATCCCAAAGCACTCAAAAATGAAGTAGGTGGTTATGACAAGGATATTCTTATTATGTCCATGAAAACTAACTGCGTTATATCAAGCCGATAGGACGCATAAAATATTGAAATTTCATGCTGTTTCACATATTTATTGTATTATTTTCATAAGTTCAAACATATTTTCATGGGAAGTGAGCTGAGATATAAAGGCATGAGAAAATGTATCAATATGTCATGATTGAGTTGATTATGTTCCCACACCATTATTCACAGCATATCCCTCTAGTCATAATAATTCCTAGGTCGTGTTTCCTTGTTGTCCAGGGTCTTCGCTGCATAATAAAAATTGTCCTTGAAACAGATGCCAAATATGCCTGATACATTACTGGATGAAATATTATGTAAAGAGTAGAAAGCATTAGTTAAACATATTTTTCACATGGGATATAACAAGTAACCAACAAAATGCGTCAAACCACGGAGAAGTCCATTATCCAAGTAGACATCTAAAGTGTCGCCCTTGAGAAGATGGAGCATAAAGGTTTGCCCAGGCATCTGTTCGTGAACATCATACGCTCCGTTGGAATAGTCATGAGAGTAGATATGTGCTTTCTGGTCTCCATTTTTTCTGAAGTAAAGCATAAGGACCGTGCTGTGCGTCCAGGTATGAAAATGAAAAACATAGATGCCATCCAGAGGTGCGGTGAAGACTCCGCTGCTGGGATTCATCCCCCCGCCGATGTTCACTTCTGTCCCGCTGAAGTGTATGACTCCTCCCGCTTTGCCCGCTGCGTCATATACATCGAAATAAACGACTTCTCTTGCAATACGAGCACTGGTTCCCATCTGAAACTTCGGGTCGGTCTCTTCCAAATCCATTCTGCACAGAACCACATCCAGCCGCCCTTTTTTGTTGGTGATGAGGTGATAACCCGTCTCAGCGTTTCCAGCTTGACGGAGCGATGAACAAGATTCAGCAGGATTATCCGGTGATGGAGCCTTGCCTCGACAAACCAATCCGCCGAGGTTGTGGCTAGCCTTCTGCCCATCAAATTGTAGCCCCCCGAATCGCAGCTCGGTTATAGGCAGTGCTGTTCTGTTCCTGATTGTTCCCGTGTCTGACTCCCACTGGGGGGCTTCTGCATCGCAATTGCATGAAGAGCTGCGGTGAATGCACTTTTTGGAAAGGCCGCAGTTACACACGTGTCGACCTGCGTTCGATCCGTCCCAGTAATATTGAGGGTTGCCGTGCCGGTCCTTCCACCAGGCATTGTGTGTATCCCCAGAACTCAGGGCTGTCCCAAAGCAGTCATACTGAAAAGATTCAAGGTTGTGTCTCAATTGCCAGAAACCATGTTTCGCAAGTTTTTAAGAAAATAATAATAATTTATTGGGGTGGGATAATTTCAACGTTCAAAATTCTTCATAAGGAGTAGTTTCGCATGTGTAGTCTGAGGAACTTCGATCACAGATTGATGCACTAAATTCGCATAAACGAATGTTGACGAAATGTTCCCTCCCGATATTCCTTTAATAGTTTATGTGGAGCAAACGAGAGAAGCATGCAAACATGACTTTAAGTGATACATACAAGTGGCTTAGAAAAATCGTTGCCCTGATGAGAGCTGCTTCATTGTCTCGAAAAAAATATTAACTTTATTTTAGCCTTATCTGGCCGATTCGATAGTAAGTAACTGACTGACCGGGTGCTGACGCTAATATAACCTTGTTCTTCATATGGTATGAACTTGAATCTTGGGAAGTAAGTAGCCATTGGACTGTTGAGTTCAGGAGAAATCCGACTTTGAAGGAACATGCGTTTTTTACCAGTGGACATTCATAATGAATATTTTTTCTTCAGAAAATCCGGCTCAAACATGAATCCAAATATGACACTTGACCCGCAATACCCAGCAAACAAATTGAAACGCATAACGTTGCATAGATATTGAATCAACATTGAGTAGACTTTAGGAAAGTTCACACAAGGTTTTCTCCTTGTTTTCTGTGTGCTCTGATGTTGACTTCGGTATAATTATTTTCGTTGACGAACGTAGCCGGGGAGACGTTTTTAAATTATATGTGTTATCCAAATACATTTTATTCAAGGGAATTGAGTATATGAGATTGGGAATCATGTAGGCTCTACATCTTGGCATTCTTATTCCGGAAAACGTTTAATTTTGAAGCAAGTCCTTAGGTACTTTAATGCAATTTTTGAAACTCAGCAAAGCAAAAAATAGAAAAGTTAACATATAGTAATCCTTTATTTCTCACGATACTAAATTCAAAACATTTACTACTTGGTGATACATTGTATCATGCCACATTTTCAGGGGGGAAAGTATTTTTGAAGAAATTGTCTCGTTTCATCGGAACGAGGAAATATTACAAATGGAAATTTGATTTTTTAAAGTGTTTATCTGAGCTTTGATATATAAAATATTTATATCACTAGTCAATCTTCCCATCAGTTCCTCCTGCATGCGACCATTAGGGGAAAGCAGGACACCTCTTTTTCACATAGCAGAATCATGGAGAACATGACTTTTTTGTTTCAAACTTATCTGAACCACTTTAAAGTGGTTCATATATTGAAAAGCAGCCTGTAGGGACCCCGTATCCCATAGAATTCCTCAATCGTTAGGGAAAAATAAGAATTCCTAATCAAACTTCGATTGGACACATTCCCACAGCATGCAAAAATGAAGATATCGATAACCTGCTGAGACAAGTTCAACTCACCGTTATTTGTTGATGGCATGACTGGGATAGATTTATTAAAGCCACCATCTGCTTCATCGATGAATTATACCTTATATGGCGACTGTAGCAACCAGGATCACCACAAGATTGGACCGCGATATTTCCCATTGAATCATGGAGGACAATGGTGGATACCGGATCTGGGAAAAACGTTTTGAGAAGACATGAGTCATAGCATATGGAAAATTCGTATACAGGATGTCCCATAAGTCGCTCTACAAATGACAAAAATTCACATTTTCTAAACATTTGGCACAAAAAAGAAGAAACATTAACCGTACGATAGCATGTCATTTTGATTTATATTTGTCAAAACCGAAGTACTGCTAAAGTTCGAAAGTGCCTCAAAGTGCCCTTCGCCTATATCAATACATTCGGCACGAGGTTCACCATCAAAATATGGCCGAAACTCCCATTTGAAATTTGATGGGACTATCAAACACTTCCCTCCATGTCGCAACATTCCTTCGTTGATCCAGCGCCAAGCAAGAAGTTTGTTTGTTTTTTATGAGAGCGAAATTAAATATAACTAAATTATTTCATTTCTGTTTATTACGTCTGTCTGGAATTAGGAGAGGAAAATATGAAGTTCCAGAACTTTTGTAAAATAGGACTCAAGAAGGTATTTCGTGAATCGCCCTAAATACGTACACCTTCAGTACATGTTTTTCAAGTAATTAATGTTTGAGTTTCAATCCATTTCATTTTGTGCATTTTTTTAAAGAACGTACTTCCCATCAATACTAAGAAAAGTCACTTGGAAAATATTGCGGTTTAAGATTCTATAATAACTTATGGGAGAACCTGTATTTCTCTTCATTATTGATGAAATGAAAATATTTTCCACTGACCTGTCTCCATGTCACATAGCACTTGTATTGGTGGGTCACCACGAAGTACCCCGTCCGGATCCACGAAGTATGTTCCTGTCTGCTTCACCCCCATGTCGGCCAGAGTTTGGCACGTTCTCGGAGCTGTCACATGAGTATCACAAGTTCCAATTCTCCAATTGTCATAGATTAGAAGTGAAACAATTCGAAATGGTCGAATATAAGAAGAAAGTATGCAATAATTTGTAACGTACTGATTTGCAGAGTTATCGTCTCTAGGTATTGAAGTCTTCCGTCTGTCAGATTCCTGTAGGAATCATATCTGTCATTCAAATATCCTTGGTTGAAAGACTTGAGATGTTCTGTGTTCTTCCTCAAGTTCTCGTAGTTCTGGCTTAGCCTCATGTTCTGTGCCTGCAAGTTCTCGTAGTCATGCCTCAGCCTCTTGTTCTCCGACATTAGATTCTCGTAGTTCTGGCCTAGCTTTTCGTCCTTCTGCTTCAGGATCTCATTTTCGTGCTGAAGGTTCTTGATGTCATTACTCAGGTTTTCATTTGCTTTCCACAGGATGTCATAGTCAACCTTGATTTGTGCGATGTGCTTCGCATGCTCTCGAGTGGTTGCTACGAGAGTTGAAACTTGTTCCACCAAATTCTTGTCATTCTTCAGTCCAATGACGGAGTTGATAGCGAGTGTCTGGAAGAGAAGTGGATAAATTGATGAAAATAATTTAGTTGTTCTTAACTTAAACGGTTTCTACTCATTATATTGCTACCATTGATTTCGAAAAATCTGCCACGCTCCAAGTTATCGATTCCTTTGATAATCTGAAGTACGAGGTATCTGGAAAAAGTCCCACCTAGTTAGGTTTCTCGAGAGCGAGAAGAGTCCCAGCGTTTCTAAAACTCCTCGTATGGAAGTCACTGCATTTACACTTTCAACTCCATAATCTACCTCCGAACGCTCTCGAGAATTGATAGATGAATTTATTTTCAGGTCCACAAAATTGAAGGCAATAGCGAAATTATAAAAATTACAATATATGCAACTCGATTGTGTATATTGTAAGAGGGACATGGAAGCTCCTATTCAATGATGGAATGCCGGATTAAGCCTGAGACTCTCTTAGGTTCGATTATTAATGCATGCATGTATGAGAACTTTTATATTACCATCGATTGCGATGATAAATTGCCGTATGGATTCCTCCCCGAGTACCGCTATGTATGACGTTACGGTTAGGGTAGGAAGAGCCTCTAAACGCTTCTCGTATGATAGTCCCC
The DNA here is from genome assembly GCA_905338385.1 of Darwinula stevensoni. Lineage (NCBI taxonomy): Eukaryota > Metazoa > Arthropoda > Ostracoda > Podocopida > Darwinulidae > Darwinula > Darwinula stevensoni. The sequence continues at coordinate 59,086 of CAJPEV010001548.1, forward strand.
TGACCTCATTAATCATTCTTGTGGTCCTGTATGGCCTCTGTACTCCCTCGAGCGCCAAAAAATAGCCCTTATTTGTAGGTCTCCAAAACTGGATGCAATATTCCTACTGGGGTCTTATCAGCACCGCATACAACGGAAGAATAACGCGCGAAGTCCTACTTGCAACCGAACGACGAATGTAACCTAGAATCCTATTGCATTTGGCCACTGTCGCTTGCGCGCGCGAGGAAAACTTGAGGTCCTCGTCGATAGAAACTCCTAAATCTCTCTCTCCGTTTGCCTCATCCAATTTAACATCGCCGAACGTGTCGAGAGACCTACCGTTGTTTCGACCGACGTGGAGAACTTTACACTTACTTTTATTAAACCTCATGAGCCATTTCTTGCTCCACTCGTCCAAAAGACTTAAATCTCGCTCGGCTCGAGCCCTATCCGCCTCCCCCCTTATGGTAAAACCTATCTTGGTGTCGTCGGCAAATTTACTTATCTTACCCTCTACGCCGAGATCCAAATCATTTATGTAGACCAAAAACAGAAGCGGTCCAAGGACCTCGCCTTGAGGGACACCGCTTGCGACTCCGACCTCCTTCGACGCTTCCTCATTCATCATCACCCGTTGCTCTCTTCCTGCCAACCAGCTACTGATCCACTCGCTCGTCCTAACCTGGATCCCGTGCGCCTCCAGTTTAACCCGCAACAGTAGTACAGGGTGTCCATAAAAGAATGCAACGGTTTCAAAATTTAATAACTCGATGAGTAACGGATGAAACGCCGTGATCTTTGCATCGAAATGAAGGGGAAGACTTGGAGTTTATTTATATCCCGTTATAGATGTCGTTGGCAGTTCGAAATGCGCGCGCAAGGGAATTTCCTAATTGGCGCCTATTTTGACGCGCGCCTCACTCCCATCAGTACAATGGCCACCGTTCAGCAGAAGGCTCAATGCGTGCTTTGGTATGCGGAGACGAAGTCATTCATTACGGTATAGCATAATTTGTAGCGGAAAACACGATCGCCGGGGATAATTACCTTGATTGGCTACAACAATTTGTCTTCCCCCAACTCGATGGCATCGAGAGATTTCCAAATCGGTGGATTGGACGAGGTGAACCAATCGCCTGGCCTCCAAGAAGTCCAGATTTAACTCCGCTGGATTTTTTCGCGTGGGGATATGTGAAAAACATTGCCTACGCAAAAAACTGTAGAGCTGTGAATGGCGTTCACATCGAGACTTATTAATGTTTATAAATGAACTCCTAGTCTTCCTTTTCATTCTGATGCAAAAATTACGGCATTTCATCCATTATTGACTGAGTTATTAATTTTTGAAACTGTTGCATTCTTTTATGGACACCCAGTATATGTACCCACTCTGGAACTCAAGGATTTTCTTAATCATTTTATAGAAAATTGTGCTCTGGAATTTGTAGAACTCATAGGTTTTTCCTAATGATTTTATGAATTTTTATAGGAAATGTGTTTAACCCTGTTTATAGGTATTTTTAATGATTTTATGGGAAAATGCAGTCTAGTATGGATTATAGGTTTTTCTTGATGAATTTACAGTTTCTTATACAAAGAACTATAGATTAACAAGAGAATAAAGACCTAGTTCATTTATAAGAATTGTATTTGGATGTTGATTTTTGAAGGGTGGTGAAATGGGGCTCTTATCTTTGAGTCTACATTTGTAATCAACATCAACTAATTTTAATATTGCATTTCTAGATTTTATATATCCCAAAATTTCAGGAACATAATCTAGATAATATAGAATGATCTCTCTGTATTTTACATCTTTTTTTTGTCAGAATCAGGGTATCCAATTGGATACCCTAATAATTTAACGTGTGAGTCGAAATCCGCCAGAGTTCTCTGCAGGAACACCGATTCCGATGAGTAAATTTTGCACGCCGTGACGTGCAAAATGGAATATATATTTTTAATGATTTGTTTTTTTTTTTTACTGTAGTCTTGCAAGAGGTGCAAACGTAAAAAGTCGTCGAGCCGTATCTGTTTGGTCTAGAATATATCGATACGATCTTATTACATTTGCTGCATCTCATTCCCTGCTGTTGAACACCATTACTTTTTTCTTGAGTAACGGAAATAATTTTCTGGATTGCTCTCTTTCTCATTTTTTAAACGTCTATTCTCGATCTTATTGTGTCTCAAATTTTTGAATAAATATAGATTTTTAATTTTTTTTTCTTTTTAATGGAGAAATTTGGTTGAAATCAACAAGGTTCTGAAATAAACCAACTTTTTTTGTTTTTTCACTCTTATTTTTACAAGAAATATATTTTGGTTCGTCAGCTGATAGGTGACGAACCAAAAAATTTTGGCATTTACTAGACCAAAAACTTTGAGTTTTATTTCAACTCATTAAAAAGAAAATAATTTCGAAATCTGTATTCATGACTCAACATTTATCGAAAACCATAAATTATATTTAGTCCAAATGTCGGGTCAAGATTTCATTTCTTTCGATAAAAGAAATTACGTTAAATTTAATCAAGATGATTTTCTTCTCACAAAACCAAAAAGATTTAAAACAGACAAAAGTTATTCACCAGTACTCTCATACGTTAAATATAGAGGGAAAAGTTTAACCATCACACTTCCCAAAATATACGGATATGGGTTTAGTAAAGGAAATGTTAAAGGAGATGGAGAAGTAAAAGAATATATCTTCACGTTTATGATGTTTGACCTATCAGCTGACGAAACAAAATATATTTCTTGTAAAAATAAGAGTGAAAAAGCCAAAGAAGATCTTCAGTTTATAAAAGAATATGAAGATAAAAAGAGATGTTTAGAATGGATGAGAGACTTCGAAGATTGGTGTAAAGATGAGATTAAAAAGTTGATAAAAGAAAAAAACATGGAGATTGCATTTTTAGGTATGAAAGAAGAATCAGTAGGAAAGTTAGTGAAACCGTTTTTGTTCATCCAAAGGACGATAATAAAGAGATAGATGAAACAAAAGCAAGAAGACACTACATAAAATCGTCTTATAATTATGATACAAAATAATTAAAACGTTCAGCTTATAGTTTTTTTTAATAAAGAAATATATTTTTAAAAATATCATCCACGCGAGAGGAGAGGATAAATGACATATCGAAGTAAAACAAATTTATATTCGTAGGTCTGTTTCAGAAGAGTATACTGTTTATATTAAATGTGAAACAAATAAACGTGTTTTTTAAGAAACACGAAAATATTGATACAATAAATATTTTAGGAGATAATGAGGAAGACAAAGAAGGAGAAGAAGAGGATAAATTGTCTACTATTTATTCTTTTTTGATTACTTAATAAACGGGGAATAAAAAAAATTTACAAATACCTTGTGTACAAAAACGTTACAAATTATGATAAAATGAAAAACTTATATAAGTTTAGTTTAAATGATAAAATAAAAGTAAAGAAACTGTTATTAGTTATATGAGGTTATTAAAACTATAATATTAAAGATAGACGTTTAAAAAACGAGAAAGAGTACGATACAGAAAATTATTCCTATTACTCAAGAAAAAAGCAATGGTGTTCAACAGCAGGGAATGAGATGAAGCAAATGCAATAAGATCGTATCGATATATTCTAGACCAACCAGATCCGGCTCGACGACTTTTTACGTTTGCACCTCTTGCAAGACTACAGTAAAAAAAATATAAATAAATCGTTAACAAAAAAATATTCCATTTTGTTCGTCACGGCGTGCAAAATTTACTTATTCTGCATTCCCGCGAGAACGCTGGCGGATTTCAACTCACACATTGAATTGGATGCCCTGATTCTGACAAAAAAAGATGCAAAATACAAAGAGATGTTGCTGAAATTTTGGGATGTGTAAAATTCTAGAAATGCATTAAAATTTGTTGACGTTGATTACAAATGTAGACTCGAAGATAAGGGACCCATTTCACCACCTTTCAAAAATCAACATCCAAATACAATTCTTATAAACGAACTAGGTCTTTATTCTCTTGTTAATCTATAGTTCTTTGTATAAGAAATTGTCAGAAATATAAGAAAGAAATTCATCAAGAAAAACCTACTGTATAATCCATACTAGACAGCATTTTTCCATAAAATCATTAAGAAAATCCTTGAGTTCCAGAGTGGGTACATATACTACTCGCAACCTCTTTTGAGGAACGGTATCGAACGCTTTCGCGAAATCTAAATAGACGATGTCCACGGGATTCCCCTTATTCCTCTCTTCCGTCGCCCAGTCGTAGAATTCCTCCAGTCGAAGCATGAAAGGCATTCGCGTAGTCTTTCGAAATTTGCCTTCTTATGGTTGT